>NW_020769348.1:3249396-3286788 GCF_900518735.1 Pseudonaja textilis
TTTTTGCTGGTGGAGGTAATTAAAAGTATTAATGTTATAAAATCCTTGATGTAGAACAGACTATTGTACTATAGGATACAGGTATCCCCAATTTAAACATAATGTCCACCCAGCTATGCCCACAGAACTGGTAGTAAAAAAATTTGAATTCCACCACTGATCTGAATAAAATAATTTGTGCATGAAAGAAGAAAGGAGCAGTGGTACCAAATGCAACCAATTTAGAGGAAAAGAAAGAGGAGGAGAAGGTTTCAAAACTGCCCTGAGAGTTATTGAAGCATGCTTCAACATTTTAGTAACAACTATTGTGCATATAAATAAACTAAATGAATTCAAGCAATAAACTGAAAGAGGCTTTCCTAAAAATATTTCAGGCAATATTTTCAATTGTCTTTCTCCCCCAGACTTATCAACACAAGCACAACATCCAAATCCAAAACTGAAAAATTCCAGTGTATTTCTTAACTCTGAGATTTCTTTGTGGTCTCCTGTCCAAATACTAATCTGATCTGATTAATATTTGGACAAGAGACCATTAGGAAACCAGGGGGTTAAGAAATATTTTGGAAGTTGCTCAAACCTCCTTTGAAAGAAGGGAATGACAAATCACTTTTGTCCTGTTGCTAGGAAAACTTAGATAGATGGACATAAATCATTAGAAGTTATAAACATTTTTACTTTTATCTGAGGTTTATTTGGAATGCTGTATCCTGAATATGTCTTATTTGAAGCAAGGCAGTATATGTATTTATGGAACATAGCTAAACTGGTTACAATATTAATTGATTTGCTGGTTTTGCCCAATTTAATGAATCATTGAATTGGGCAAATGGATGCATTTGCACATGTGTGAACATGTACGCACGAATACACAAACTCCTAATCTTAGCTTGCTGTTGAATTGCATTTTGCTAGACATTTATCAGACCTGGTTAAGCCTGTATGAATGCTTGCAGTGAATGCTGTGCAAACGCTTTTCTCCACATAGAAAAAGCAGAGTGTATTCACATAAGGGAAATTCCTATGTAGGGCCCAGGATTTAGAAGGTTTTGGACATGAGATTGAAGAGAAAGGGGAAAAAAAAACAAGAACAAAACTGCTGGTGCCTTTTCCACATTAAGAAATGAGACAAGATGTTTCATCTAAAAACAAGCAATGCAAGAAAGCAACACTATATTCCCTCTGAGACAGTCATTTAATCAGAAAGCTATACATAGGGAATCATGCACTGAGTTCTTGATGGATGCCAAGTGGCTGAATTAATCACACAAACACACACACACAACTTGCTTGAACACTATGAATCTAGAATCTGTTTGGCCCATTATTTTATCCCCCTCTGTGACCTGATCTATTTATTTATCACAGTTAGGAATATGCCACATCTGTCAGATAAATTGAAGCAGCCTGCCATTGTAACATTCGCCAGGACTTCTATTGCTAAGCAAAGCAGTCATTAAGTAAGTCATGCCTGATTTTTAAAAACTCCATTTTTTTGCCATGGTGGTTGAGTGAATCATTGCAGTCGCTCAAATGAATCCAACTTCACCCATTGAATTTGCTTTTCAGAAGTCAGGTGGGAAGGTTGCAAATGTTTTATTTTATCACATGTCACTGGATGCTGTAAACGTCTCAAATATAGGTCAGTTGCCCAGGGCCCAAATTTTGATCATCTGACATGGGGAGGCCGATATGGCTGGAAGTCTGAGGACCAAGTCATAAGTCACTTTTTCAGTGCATTGTAACTTTGAGCAGTCACCAAACAAACGGTTGTAAAACAAGGACTACCTGTATGAATGCAACAACATTCAACTATTTCCCTCTCAAACTGGTATTTGGAGTTATATTGCCATGATGTGATATCAGCTTAGACCCAGAACCAATGATAAGAAATATGACTGATTTACAGCTTGACTTGGATACCGGCTCCTCTGCAAACATAGTGGGAAATGAGAGTTATAGGTAGTCCTCACCTTACGACCACAATAGAGCCCAACATTTCCATTGCTAAGCAAGGCAGTTCTTAAGTGAGTTTTGCCCCATTTTTATGAGCTTTTTTTGCCACAGTGGTTAAGCAAATTACTATAGCTGTTAAGTGAGTCATGTGGTTGTTAAGCGAATCTGGCTTCCCCCATTGACTTTGCTTGTTGGAAGCCAGCTTGGAGCGTTACAGTCACAAATACATACCAGTTGCCAAGTACCCAAATTTTGATCACACATTAATGGGGATGCTGCAACAGTCATGAAAATGATCATAAGCAATAGTAATAGCACTTAGACTTATATACCGCTTCACAGTGCTTTACAGCCCTCTCTAAGCAATTTACAGAGTCAGACTATTGCCCACAACAATCTGGATCCTCATTTTACCCACCTTGGAAGGATGGAAGGCTGAGTCAACCTTGAGCCTGGTAAGATTTGAACTGCCAAATTTCAGGCAGCCAGTAGTCAGCAGAAGTTGCCTGCAGTACTGCACTCTAACCACGGCAACCCTAACCGTAACCACTGTAATTCTGAATGATTGCAAGTCAAGGACTACTTATGCGTCCTACAAAGGTTTGTATGACTTTATTTATTTATTTTATTTATATTTATTTTATTTGGTTTGTCAATTGCTTACAAAATAATAGGTATAAGTAAAAACATAGTTATGAATACATGGATACATATAAGAAAAATAAAAGAAACAATAGGACAGGGATAGTAGGCACGTTGGTGCGTTTATGCACGCTACCTATTGTTTCTAGAAGTTAACTACAAGTCTATTCTTGGAAATAAGGATAAAAAAGACAGTACTGGGAAAAAGAAAAAAAGAAAAGCTGCAATTAATTACCATTTGCACCACCCTGGTATTTTAAAATCCCACCAAATATGCAGAATAGTGTAGAATAGTGTGGGGTTACTGAAGGGCATTGAAGTACATTACGTGGTTATTTCTCCTCCAACAGCAGGGGGAGCTGCTGCTGTTCTTGATTCAAGTCTAAGGAGCTTTCTGTTCAATGGATAGATCCAGAGGGCTCTGTGAGACTTTCCTCATGATGCATGGGAAAAATCACTTTTCTATAAGCCCCGCCCCTTCCACACACATACACACACGTACTTCCAAACCTGATTGTATAAATAAGAGCTTGGTTAATGTTTCTGTTGTACAAGATTATACTAATATATGAGTTTTAATGCTACACAGAGACCCTGGTTGACAGTGGGTTTATGTGGATTGTGACAGCTGAAAAGGCCATATACATTCCAGGCAAGCTTTCAGCGAGCAAATGCCAGACGTGCAGAGGCTCTGGGCTCATCCGTGCATCCTGCTTGCTCGAGGGCAGACATTTTGCTGAGGAGGGAAATGCACGTCACAGATCACAGAATAACAGAGTTGGAAGGGACCTTGGAGGTCTTCTAGTCCAACCCCCTGCTCAAGCAGGAAACTCTATACCATTTCAGACAAATGGTTGTCCAATCTGTTCTTAAAAACCTCCAGTGTTGGAGCATTTACAACTTCCGGAGGCAAGTTGTTCCACTGGTTAATTGCTAGGAAATTTATCCTTAGTTCTAGGCTGGTTCTCTCCTTGATTAGTTTACATCCATTGCTTCTTGTCCTGCCTTCAGGTGATTTGGAGAATAGCTTGACTTCCCACTTCTTTGTGTTAGCTCCTCAAATA
Organism: Pseudonaja textilis; assembly: GCF_900518735.1. The sequence continues at coordinate 3,253,059 of NW_020769348.1, forward strand.
TTGGAACACTGCTATCATGTCACTCCTAGTCCTTCTTTTCACTAGACTAGACATGCCCAATTCCTACAATGGTCAATGTAATGACCAAAACTGGATGCACTCCTTGTTTTCCTTTCAAACTCATTTTTAGGAACCCATCTGTAACACAAGAATGCATCAGCTGGGGATGGGGTGGGGGCAGGGCCGACCCAGAGTCAACAAAATCAATATGTCAGCCATAACCAGACAATTGAAGCTCCCAAAGTGTAAGGGCTTCACTTGTATAATTGTGGCTGCCATCTTGATTTTTTGACACCCCCATAGACATCCCTGATGCATTACACTCCTCCCCCATTCCTCAAAAGGGCCTTGTAAATGGCTGGCTAGGGAGTCCTTTCTTTGCAGAGGTGGGGAGTTGATAACTTCAAAAGGACACATCCATCAACCTGATTGTCCATTAATCCCAGGATCCAGTTTGTCTGTCTACCGACAGCTGGATAGTTTTAAGTACCTGCATCAGAAATGCCAATTTATTATTTTTAGGGATGCCCTTTCTATCAGCAGCTCTTCTGACAGTGAGCCAGGGGGGTTAAATTCTTAACTGTATGATAAGGAGTGGCAAAAATGGATTGTTGTTGCAGCTCTGTGCCTCATTTCATGCACCTTATTTTCATCCTAAGAAGAATTTTCTTGAATCCAGCAGGAGCTGCTTTCAAGACGTCTACATAAGATTACCTTTGTGAAATCCCCCCCCCCCACCGCCCCATCATTATCCAATATATGTTTACTTGGAATTAAATTCCATGGCAATCTCTGTGCACCTTAAGATTTGATTCACGCTTAACCAGTCAGTGTGTTAGCTCAGTAAGTTAAGCAAAGTCAGTCTGCTATGTTTTGTAAATCTTTTTCCAATTTTCTTGGCTTCTATTGCTGGGGTAAATCCAGTCCTGTAGCCTATTTTAAAAACCACTATTAAATAAACCAAAACTTAAAAGCAATGTGCCAGTTAAGTTTAAATCTCAGAAAAAGTCCAGGTGAAATTTAAGGCTAAGTGCTGGTGCAGAATTGTTCTCCTTTATGCCTGTAGCACTTAGACCTTCCGCAGATCTGCCCCAGAGCCAATGCGGCAACCCCTGTTTGGACTGCTGGCAGGAAAGACCACTTTACCCATGTTGCAACCTGACAAACAGAACATGCAACCAAATCACAGACTCCCTCTTTAATTCTTCAACCCCTGCCCCAGCAGACATCCCTGCTGTTTTCGTTTCTACTACCCAATGAGCCCCTATTAGGTCATCCCATCGTAGCTGGCTGTGCGTACCTCTAAGTTTGCTTGCAGACATTTCACGACCCAATTATGTAACATCAGGACGAGGGCAGATAAGGTTTGCTGCCAGTTTTGGTAGGGATGGGTGGCATCCCTCCCAGTGATATAGTTGGGTCACAAAATGTCTGCATGCAAGCAACCAAGCTCAGAGAGCTAAAAGAATGCAAATGACCAGCTGTCTGCAAGGAATATAAATCCTTCCATTCCCCACCATCCTGTGAGAGCTGAAGAAGCTTCTTGGATGAGAAGCAAAACGTCTTCAAAGAAAAACCAAGAAAATCCAGTTGCCTCCTGAAAAAGCACCTTTGGGACAACCATGAGCTGGATGACTGAGAATCTCTACAGACTTTTAACTACACAATGTAGGATGAACACCCTTGGAATGGTGTGCGAGTAGGAATGGATTTGCAGAGAAAAAAGTGCAGACTACAGGAACTATTTGCCCTACTCAGGTGACCCCTGAGGACAGAGATAAACCTCCAGGTGGCCTCAACGACTCTCTAAAAGAATGCAAATGACCAGCTGTTTGCAAGGAATATAAATCCTTCCATGCCCCGCTATCCTGTTAGAGCTGAAGAAGCTTCTTAGATTAGAAGCGAAACGTCTTTCAAAGAAAACAACAACCAAGAAAGTCCAGTTGCCTCTTGAAAAAAAGCACCGTTGGGACAACCATGACTTGGACGACTGAGAATCTCTACAGACTTTTAACCAAGCTCAGAGACCACCAAGGACCCCGCCGCCACCTGCATTTACCCAACGCAGATCAGTCGAGAAGCTGGACGCCCAGATCTCATCAAGCTAAAACCACCAAACCCATCACCCGCCGTGGGGTAGATCATCCGGCTTCCTCCTCCCCATAGCCCATCAACCCACCCCCACGCGCCCTTGAGAGAACCTACTCCGGGAAGTTGCATGCAATCCAAGCCCCGGCTCGGCCGGACGCGGCGTGGGCGGACTTCGCCAGGAGCCCCAAGTCACAATTGGGAAGCATGAAAAAGGGCTCCACCGGACAAGCGAGGGCGCCTCTCCTCCAATCACAGCTGAAAGTGACCTCGCGACCACGCCTCCTTCTCCCTCTCTTCGCTTTCCGATTGGCCGAGTGGTTAAAAAAAAAACAACGGGGCACGAGTGTGCCTTTCCTATATACCCGATATATATATATATATAGAGAGAGAGAGATGAGGCAGAAAAGGTTGCGTGGAAATGCGGGAAGACAGAGTTAGCGGCCGTTTCTCTCACTGTTTCGGGTCTCGTTCCAATTATTATTATTTATTATTATTGTTAAGCTTCTTCATCACGTTGGTCAAGTGAAGCCCGCCCGTCCGTCGCCGATTATGGCAACCCGGCGCTAAGGTTTCCTTTTTGGCGGTCCTTCTTTCCCACGCAGCGCGCGATTGAGCCATGGCTAAAAGGAGCTCCCTGTTCATCCGAATAGTGGAAGGGAAAAATTTGCCCGCCAAAGACATGTAAGTAAAATAAACAACAACAACAGAGACGCGTGTCATCCTGGCCCCGCACCTTTTGCTTTGCACCGGTTTGCCGGCTTTCTGGCGATAACCCCTCGGTGCATTTTGCTCCCAAGACTGACTTAGATTCTTGGCAAAGCCTGCGTATAGGATCGCATTGCAGAGCAGCCCTCAGTCTTCTTCGCCCATCGTGGTGGGCTGTAGGGAGTTTCTTGCAAGCTTCAAATGGGGAGGAAGAACGGGGTGGTTCTTACGCTTGATTAACTTTGCAATATTTCCTCAGACTCGACCGGCGCTTGAGGGCGGGGTGGGAAGGGGGGAAACGCACCCCGGGAGCCTTCCTTGTTCTTCTTTTCCTGGGGCTCAAAGCTGAGAACATTTGCAACCGCCTTTAAGATCCGAAAAGTGCAGAGCGAGGTAGACTTCCCTTCCGAAAATGCAAGCTTGTCAGAGGTCCTGTGTATTCATAGCTTTGTGTGAAACTTAAGAGACATGGGCCCCATCAATTGGCATCATTTCTGAGGTGTGGATTCTGGTCTCCAAATTTAATAATAATAAAAATAATAATAGTAATAATAATGCAGCCTAATTGGAGAAATCTTCTGGAGGCTGGGGTGGTAGTGTCCCACCTGTATTCCCTCATCCAGCAAGTGTCCCTCCACATCGTTAAGATAAATTTGCTGGGGTTTTTAAATCTACAGATGTCCCCAATCTTATTTCTGCAAATTCAGACGGAAGCTTGTGGCATCGTCTTAAATTAGGTTTGGGATAGATGGTATGACGTGTTCCTCAGACACAGTACTAGCTGGTTATGGCTGTCATTTTGGAAAGGAAATGCATCTTTTGGGTCCTTGCGTTGGGATTATAGCTCAACCAGTTTGGTCTATTATGGATCCAGGGTGAAAAGGATGTTCAGAAATGGTTAGTCCAGTCAGCCGGTTAAATGTGTTGAGTGAACACAGGCAATGAAATGGCTGTCAAAGAAAGGTAAACACTTCTTTTAAAAAATTTTGGGCAAGATCTTTAAAACCAGGGATTCGTGTGTGCCAGATTTCAACCGAGCTCTTGGGTCTCTTTTTCTTACTGAAATTGGGAATTAATGAGCCTTCTTTTTAAAATGTCAGCATTATTTGATGTTAAGAGGAACAGAAACAGGAAAAAAAACCTATGGCTATCTAAAGGAAATATGGAGAATCAAAAGGGAGATATGCAGCAATTGTTATTCTTTATTATCTTCCATAGATCCCCCTGAAGGAAAATATTGGATTTAGAATGGTCTTTGCCTGGGCTTTAGGAAATAATCATGGAATTGGGAGGGTCTTCAAAGTTCAACTTTATGCAACTGCAAGAAAACCAACCAACCAACGAATCAATTAAGGGTTTGTTATTTGGATTCTTCTTAAAGACCTCCAGAAATGAATATATATATATATATTTCAGTGGTTAAGGTGGTAGAAGAAACCAGAAAACCCTGAATGTGTATGCTGCCTTAGGTACAAAGCCAACCAGGTGACCATGGTCCAGTCACTCTGAGCCTTAGGGATGAGGCAAGGGCAAATCACTTTAGGAAAAAAACCTTGCCAAGAAAATTGCAGGGAGTTATCCAATACAGGTAGTCCTTGACTTGCAACCGTTTCTTTAGTGACTGTTTAAAGTTACAATGGCACTGAAAAAAAGTGACTTATGATCATTTTTCATGCTTACAACCACTTGCAGCATTCCTGGGGTCACGTGATCAAAATTCAGTTGCTTGGCAACTGGCATGTATTTATGATGTCCCACAGTCGTGTGATCGCCTTCTGACAAGCAAAGTCAATGAGGAAGCCAGATTCACTTAACAACCGTGTTAACAACTGAACAACTGCAGTGATTTGCTTAACTGTGGCAAGAAAGGTTATAAAAAGGGCAGAATTCACTTAACCATCTTGTTTAGCAACAGAAACTTTGGGCTCAATTGCAATCCTAAGTCAAGGATTATCTATAGTTGCCGGTATTTGTAGGCATTCATTTTCCCCTTCAAAAACCCCTTGGGAAAAGTTTAAACAATGGGGAGCCAAAATGTTTAGAGGAATGGAACTGAAAGTGAGCAGAGATTTGGTTTTGGGGGGAATAGAGACTGATCAGTTTTTCTTTTCCTCTCAAAATGTCAAAAATCAATTGAAACCAAACATTGAGAAGATTCCCACAACACTGTCAAACTATTTACTAAGACTATATTACTATTATCCTTCTCATCCTTCCTATTACCTGTCTCCTCCTACTTATGACTATAACCTTGTTGCTTGTATCTTTACGATTATATTCTTCTATTTAGTTTCCTAGCATGATTTTGATTGCTTATTTAGTACCTATCACTAGGAGTTGTATCTTATGATTCTTGATGAATGCATTTTTTATGTACACTGAGAGTTTATGCACCAGAGACAAATTCCTTGTGTGTCCAATCACTCTTGGTCAGTAAAGGATTATAAATTTTGAAAATTTTCAAGATCAAGTAAATACTTCCTCCCTTCAGCGAGGCGTTAGAATGAGAAATTCACTGTACTCAGATATGTCTGTGGCCATCAATTGAAATGATTCTAAAAGGAGGGACAAGGTAAATTCTGGGAGAATCAGCTCCTAGTTTTGAGGGTGTGTTGGCATCCTGCCTTCTGCCTACACCTAGGGAAACAACAGTAAAAGCTATGTCGAATGATTCCAGCCATTTGGAATGTTTATTGGATTTTGCACATGTGAGGAGGGCACATAGCACAAGATGTGGCTTCTACAATTGACATGGAAACATCAAGATCAGGGGAACAAGAGTAGAAGAGAGCGACCACCTTCCGACCACAAAATGTCTCTGTCTATTTATGTGGAACAAAGCAAGGTCTTGGCTTTAACATAGACATGCTTTTTCCCCACATTCTTGCCCTTTCTGGCTTGATGATGCTGGACAGGACAAGAGCTTGATAGACAATAATAAATGACAAAAACACCATCAGTCAATTGCAAAAGGCTGCTTTGCCCGGAACAGCTTACATCCTGCGACAATATATCAAAGGTCCACATCTGCCTATCCCAGGTCCTTGGTTATCAACAGGTAGATAAAAATGCCAAACTCAGTCTGAACATCTGGGTTGACTATGTGATGAATCATAAAAATAGTCAGAAACCATTTTAAGTCTTTTTGCCAATATTGAAGCAAAGATTTTATAATCTGCATTTAGTAGAGAAATGGGTCTATAGTTCTTAATTTGTAAAGGGTTGGCCTCCTCTTTTGGAATAAGTGTAATATAGGTTTCTGACCATGATTTAGGTATCTTCTTCTTTAACATAACTTCATTCATAACTTCTAGCAATGGAAGATTCAACGATTCTTGTAATGTTTTATAAAATTCTGCCGGAAGTCCATCTGGACCTGGTGCCTTTCCATTATTTTGCTTCTTGAGTGCTTCAGTTAACTCCATCATCGTTATATTGCTTTCTAACATTTTTTCAGTCTCTTTAGGTATCTGAGGTAAATTAGCAGTCTGTAAGTACTGCTTAACCCTTTCCTCATCAATATTCTCTTGCATATATAATATTCCATAGAAGTCTCGAATGATTTCCTTCTTCTCTTTGCTACCGTGGCAAACTTGGCCTTGGTTATCTATTAACTGCAATATTTTCCTTGATTCTTTCTCCTTTCTCAATTTGTATGCTAACCATCTACCTGGTTTGTTTGCGTCTTCAAAGTAGTTCTGTTTAGCACCTCTAATTTTCTGTGCTAATTCTTCTTTTTCTATTTGACTCATTTTATGTTTAACTGTATCCATTTTTAGCTTGATGTCCTTTTTCTGTGGCATTTTCTATAGCACTTTTTCAAGTCTTTTATACTCACCCTCTAAGGCTTTAGAGGCTAATCTTTTCATAGGATTCCTTTTCCTTTTATAGTCTATTATCAAGCCTCTAACATATGCCTTCATTGTATCCCATACATTCTGAATTGATGTATCTTCTTTTTTGTTTTCTCTCTCTAAAAAAAAAGGCAATTCTTTCTCCATCCACTGTGTGAAGTCTTTTTCCTTTAAAATAGTATTATTTAACGTCCATCTAGATCTTCTTTTTTGTCCTTTCCATTTAATTGTCATTGGATTGTGATCTGCCCAAGTACTTGTTTCAATATTTATTTCTTGAATGTTAGATATTAATTCTGTTGACGTCCATATCATATCTATTCTGGACCATGATAAGTGTCTATTTGAATAGAAGATGTATTGTTTAGTTTTAGCATTTCTTTCTCTCCATGTATCTTTTAAGTTTATTTCATCTACCATTTTAAAAAAAGATTTAGGGAGAGTCTTTCTGTTTTGGTTTATTGTTTTCTGTGCTGTTCAGTCCAATTTATTGTCTACAATTCCATTAAAATCTCCAATCATATCTATATTAGCATAGTCCAGTTCAATTATTTTCATATGTAATTTTTTATAGAATTCTTCTTGTTTGTCATTCGGAGCATAAATTGCAATCAGGAGTGTTTTCAAATTATTGTCCATTATTTCCACCATTAGTATTCTTCCCTCATCATTGGTATAGATTAATTTTGCTGGAGTGGTCTCTTTAATATATAAAACCACTCCTCTTTTCTTACATTGGGTCAAGGAAGTAAATATTTTCCCTAATTTTGGCTGTACCAACAATTGTTCATATTGATTTTTAATATGTACTTCTTGTAGACAAATTATATCAAATTTTAATTTCTCTAATTTATGAAAAGTTTTCCTTCTTTTTACGGCTGAGTTAAGTCCATTTATATTAATTGGAATCAATTTTTTCTCTTCCATGGTTATATTTTATAGTTAGGTTTAGCAGCTCTCGTAGATCTTAGTTCACATTGTTCTTTGGCTTCTACCTTTCCACCTACTGCGCCACCTTCTTTTTCAGTCGCCATTTGGCAGTCCTCTTGAAATTCAATTAATGAGATCTCTTTTTTTGCCTCTTCCTCTTTCCTTCCAAAAAATTCTGTATAAAATAATTCCGCTTTCTCAATTGAGTCAATTCTGTGTCTCTGTTCTTGCCATGTGAACATTAAACCTTCTGGAATCAGCCATCTATAATTCACCTCTTTTTTGAGTAGCATTTTAGTCAGGAATCGGTATTCTCTTCTCATCTCTCTCACTCTTCTGGGTATTTGTTTCAAGACCACAATCTCCTTGTCTTTGTATTTCAATGTTTTCTCTTTTGCCACGTGTAATATTTACATCTTAATGGCTTTCTTTGTAAATCTGATGTGAACTTCTCTTGGTAAGCTATTTCTCATCACATATCTTGTGAAGACTTGATAAACCTCATCTATTCCATCCATCATCTTCTCAGGAGTTATTTCCAAGGCTTCAGTCAATATTTCCATCATTATCTCAGCTAGGTTTTGTCCTTTTTCTTCCTCTACGTTTTGAAATCTAAGATAGAATTCTGATCTATCCATCTCCCATCTCAACATGCCACTTTTATCTTGTTCAACCACCGTTAATCTATTATCAATATCTCCAATCTTCTTGTCTCTTTTTTTATCTTCTTCAATTTTTTGGAATCTCTCGTCATACTTCAACATCATTTGTTGGATGTTCTCCACTTTTTCATCAGATTTCCCTGTTCTTTGTTCAATGCTCTCAGTTCTTTGTTCAATGTTCTCTGTTCTTTGTTCAATGTTCTGTGTTCTTTGTTCGATGTTTTCAATTCTCTTTTCAATATTTTCTGACCTTGCTTGGATATTTTGAATTCCTTGCATAATCATCTGCAGAGTCACTTTTTCTTGTTCTTTTTCTTGCTTTGACATTGTCTGTATTAAACGTTGTCCTCCAGATGGTGGAGAGGAAGAAATAGAAGTTGAAGAGCCAGCTGTAAATTTCCTACTCATTTTAGGCAATTCAAAATCTTCAGGTTCTTCTAAACCTTAATCCAATTGTGAAATAACCAATTGTAGTTCAAAATAAAAATAGTAAAAAAAAGAAGCCCAGTAATAATAATAAAAAAGGAAAAAGAAGAGAAAAAAAGAGAGGACAAAATTTCTTCAAATTCTTGTATACCTTAATCCAATCAAAAATAAAATAAAGAAAAAGAGCTTAAAAAAAGAGAAAAAGGAAAAATTCTTCAGGTTCTTCAACACCTTAATCCAATTGAAAGGTCTCAAATAGAAAAAAATGCATTAAAATAAACCAAAAAAGTAGATAAAAGAACAAAAATACCAGGAAAGGAGAAAAAAAAGGCTTTTAAGGCTTTCCCTTTAAAATAAAAAGCAAACGTAGAGGTTGGACTTCCAAAAAAAGAGAGAACAAACAAAGGCACGCTCCAACAAAGCCAAAAACCCAAATAGTTATTACAAAAAATAAAAAAATAAAAATACAATAAAGCTGATGAGGAGGGATAGCACAACTTAGGAAAAGTAAAAAGGGCACACTGCACTTTGTTTAATTATCCAAGGCTCTTATTATAACTCTCTTCTCCAAAAACTTATCACCAGCTGTTGATAGAAACCCAGAAGAGCACCTGCAATAATACTCTCCCATGCTCTTCCCTCTATCTTATCAAATAGCAATGTCCTTGAAAAAGAGTCTCAGTTCTTTCTTTCTCAGCTTTGTCTGGTCACAGGGAAATAGAATATTTTCAAGCCTCTAGTTGGCAGTGTTACAAAGTTTCTTTGCTCTCACTTTCCCCCTCCTTTTCTGAGCAGGATATAATAAGAATTAATAAAAAAAGAAAAAGATATTTTTAAAAAATGAAATAACTAAAGGGAGCCTCTAGCCTAAAATATTATAAAATCAAAAAGAAGAAAAAAATAGATATAAACGAAAAAACCAGTCCAGTTTCAAAATACAAGATCATATATAGAAGATCCAGCAATGAGAAAAACAAAACAAAACATTACTTGGACATTCCTGTTTAAAATCGCTGCTTAATCACTTCTGTCAAAACTTTTACAGATTCTTTCTTTTCCTTAGGGTGTCCTTTCAGATCTTAGAATTTAAAAAAAAAAAAAGTTCTCACCAAACCGGCACACTCTCTCTTTCTGCTCTCTTCCGTTTCGGAGCTGTTCCAACTTCAGCAGCTTTAATGGCTGCCTCTTTGCCGCTGGCAAGAAGAGCTTCTCCTGGATCTACCAGGGATTTTGCGGTATCCCTGGGATCAACAGGATGCGCTCTTCACTTTCACCATTTTTTCGGGACGTTTTAGATCCGATAGGACCATCCAGGAGCAAAGATATCGGCAGCGATCTCAGACCTCCAAGATCGCATGCTGTATCATCGTGACGCCAGCTCCGCCCTCCTTTAAATTTAAACAGGGTATACATTAGTTTTAGATACACATATATCTAAAAGAATATTTCTTTATTGGTCAATTGTGATTGGACACACAAGAAATTTGCTTCCAGTGCATAAGCTCTCGGTATACATACAAGTAACAAAATGATAATCATAAGATACCAATAGGAGAAGGTAATAGGAAGGATGGAAAAATATAATTTATTTGGTTTTGATGGTACCTATTCATACAATTTGCTGTTCTGTTGCAGGAGGGAGAGAAATCCTAATTCAAACAGAAAAACATAATATATGAAGAAGCCATTACAATAGGTCATTTTTTTGCGATTCTTTCAATGTTGTATGATGATTCCTTTGGCTGTTCCATTTGCACCATTCTTAATATCTTAATAAATTTCAAGTACTGAACTAGTGTATTTTTAAAAATATTGTTATGATGTTATGATTTTATTTAATTTTTTATGGATATAAATCCCCAAGAGGCACTTTGAAGTTGACAGTATGCAAATCAGATAATAAATAAATTTATGTTAACAATCTTGTGGATTTTAGCCGAAATATGGGAGTAAGAAGATGAGCTGGAGCTGAATGGATTAATGCTGCAATCTCTTGGAAGGCATTTCTAACAGTTCTAAAATTGCCTTCAATTCTCGGGAAACATTTTCTGAGATATAAAACAAAAACATTTCAAAATAAAAGAAACCTATTTTCATATTTTAAAATAAAAAACAAAACATTGATACTCCTTATTCCTACAAACGTGCCGATAATTAATTTCAGTCTCATTTAGTTCAACTTCCTTTAAAAAGGGGTTTGTGGCATAGGAATCATCTTAAGTTCTTCCAAAATTAACAAATATGAACATTTAATGAAATTAACAAGTTTCACATACAGGAATGCCAAATAAGAAAAACTTAATTTGAATAAACTGCGCAGAATCATTCTAAGGTACTTTAAGTTCAGTTTTGAATTTTTGAATTTTTTAAAAATTGTTTTATTAGTACCGAAGATGGTTTGGTAATATTATAAAGCTCCTTTGAGATCAGGTCTTCCAAGTCCTATTTATATACAGTTGTCATCTAATGGAATCTCAAAAGTGGACCTACAGATAAAATGTATTATTTTTGAGGGAGTTGCTTTTATTTCATGCTGATCTTGATTACTAGTGGCCCCAAACCTACAGGACTAGGTGGCATGCAAAGTAAATAAATATACAGATACAAGCTCAGATGGTTTTCATCTGAAATTATCCTATAATGTAAACTAATCATGGAAAAATATATATTTATTTAGCATATGACATGTCATGTATGGACAAACTAGATATATTAACATTTCACCTAGATTAGTAAAACACAATAAAATACAAATGTTAAAAAAGATCTGGGTTCAAATAGCAATGTCTTCTAGTCCATCTAACCATTGAAGCCCAGCATCATTTATATTTTTTAAAAAACCGATACCAGACCAGTATATACCCTCAGCTTATAGCCAGTCATGTTGTGATTTACAGATGGATGGGAAAAATAATCAAAATTTTATCGACTTGGTTTTTCCATGTATATCTTATAGCACTTTCCCTATATATCTTGAAGACCACTGAGAAATACAGGAGATCCAGGATGGATGTAGCCTCCATCTCTGCCCCACCAGAGAGCCCCCACAATTGTGATCAATGCTAGCTAAATCCTGGTTTTGAACATCTGAAAGGGTCACGTGATTTGGTTCTTCTGTCCAATTACCTTATTAGTCACCTTAGCTAAAGAGGAAAAATTGAAGTTGGAACAAAAATTATCCAGTATAGTTGGGTCCAACAATGGCTTTTCGAAAAGGGATAGATCAAGTTCAACCTGGACCACCCCTCACTCAAAGGTGAATTTAGCAACTGTTAAGTTGTCTCTCAAGTAGGTCCCGATTAACCAGGAAGTACATGGATCTAATACTCAGGTGGTCATGCTCAAAGCCCTTAGGACTTTGTCCATTTCCTCTGGACCAGCAGGCTCTGCAGTTCTTCCCAATAACCAATCCTCTCTCAGTGTCCAGCTCAAGGAAAATCTGAACGACTTTATTCATCAGATACCTTGCACAATAGTCCTGCAGATGTTCCTCTGGGCCCTCTTACCCAATCATCTTCAACAGGGTTTCCAGCTAGTGATTTACAGATGTAATTAAGGGAAAATAATTAAGTTTCACCATGCTTGTCACCACAAAAAAAACCTTAATAAAGGCTTTTACACGGTTAGATTGGTTAGATTTGCTCATCTTCTTCCACAGATACAGCTCTTCTGCCATTTCATCTCTTAAGAATTCCTCTGAAAAATTACGGGTTTCTAGGATCTGTGAACAGGGAGACGTTGCACAGGAGTAACAGATAACAGATAATCAGAGTTGAAAGGGACCTTGTAGGTCATCTAGTCCAACCCCCTGCCCAAGCAGGAGACCCTACACCATGTCTGACAGATAGGAGTCCAATCTCTTCTTGAAAGTCTCACATTACGTATCTGATATTAGCACAATTGAGAAAGTCCAGAAATATTTCACAAGAAGAGTTCTCTACTCCTCTACTCGTTGTAGAATACCTTATGCCACCAGACTTGAAATTCTAGAACTAGAAAACCTTGAATTACGCCGTCTTCGGTCTGATTTAAGCATGGTATATAAAATCATACATTGCAATGTCCTACCTGTCAATGAATACTTCAGCTTCAACCATAACAACACAAGAGCACACAACAGATACAAACTCAAGGTTAATCGCACCAAACTTGATTGCAGGAAATACGACTTCAGCAACAGAGTGATCAATGTCTGGAATACTCTACCCGACTCTGTAGTTTCTTCCCCAAACCCCAAAAACTTTAACCTTAGACTGTCTACTATTGACCTCACCCCTTTCCTAAGAGGTCTCTAGGGGGCGTGCATAAGCGCACCAACGTGCTTACCGTCCCTGTCCTATTGTTTATTTTATTTTTCTTTTATTTTTCTTATATGTACCCATCTCATGTATTCATAACTATGTATACACTTATACTTATTATCTTGTAAACAATTGACAAATCAAATCAAATAAAAATAAATAAATAAAATAAGTGATGCTGCTCCCACAACTTCCGAGGGCAACTCCTGTTCCACTTGTTGATTGTTCTCACTGTCAGAAAGTTTCTCCTTGGATCGGAATAATCCAATCCAAGGCTGGATTATTGTCCCTCTCATTTCATGTGGCATTTAATAATACAGTTGAACTGCACAGCCCAGCCTCAAGAACCAACTATCTCTGAAACCCAACAGGATCCAACAGGGCTTGGAGCAGACCGATTAAACAGGTCCCAATTCTTTCCTGAGTATCAGTGCATCAAACAGTGGGTTTCAAAGGAAATGTAGAGAGGAACTGAATTCTGAAACCCCTTGTACCAAATAAGATACACTGTTAAACACCAGGGGTTTTCCTGCTTGAACAGAGGGTTGAAGTAGAAGACCTCCAAAGTCCCTTCCAACTCTGTTATTCTGTAAGATAGAAGCCAAATTGTATGCCCAATGTTAAGCTGAAAATTAAATCTGTTTTTCCCAACAGGTGTAGTTTATAGATGAAAAAGTTGAAGAATGTCCCTGTCAAAGGAAGCTATTGAATAATGAATAAATGTCCTTAAAGTAATGTGAACGAATGAAGAAGAGCTCTTAAAATATTAATCATGCCACTGGGAATTAAATGCATCTTAATCACATGTAGCTTACTCCAAATACGCAAAATAATTGTGGACCGTCTGTCTAGATATCTTTTCATTTGTGTCAGAATTTGGAATAATTTCAAATTTGTTAATTAAGGAAGCTTCTTAAGAATCTTTTTTTGTTGCCAAAAAAAAAAAAAAAAAGGAATTGAAAGCAGCTAAAACTCCAATTTTAGAAAATTACCAGAATTATCGTTGGGACCAAATGATATCAAATCTGATTTGTTTCCCAGTACAGAGTTACCAAGTTCTCACGTTAGCAACATGAGATTAAAAATAGAATGTCATGGCTTATTTAAACATAATATTATGTATACCAATAGACATAGTCCAGCCACCCAAAAGCACACAAGCACTCTGTAAACCTCTTCTCAGAATTTAGAAGCTCCAAAGCAACATTTGAAAGAAAGGAAGAGGAATCATGTAAAAGTTAAAGTTGAAGGAGTCCCTTTGGATCTTTATTCCGCTAGTTGTAGCTGATTTTGGGTGCTGGTGTTCATCTCATATCCTTAGAATAGAATACCAGAGTTGGAAGAGACCTTGGAGGCTTCTAGCCCAACCCTCTGCTTAGGCAGGAAACCATTTCATACAAAGGGTTGTCCAGTCTCTTCTTCAAAACTTCCAGTGTTGGAACATTTACAACTTCTGGAGGCAAGTTGTTCCACTGATTAATTGTTCTAACTGTCAGGAAATTTCTAAGTTGCTTCTCTTCTTGATTAGTTTCCACCCATTGATTCTTGTCCTGCCCTCAGGTCCTTTGGAGAATAGCTTGACTCCCTCTTCTTTGTGGTAGCCCCTGAGATATTAGAACTCTGCTACCATGTCTCCCCTAGTCCTTCTTTTCATCCAACTAGACACACCCAGTTCCAACAACTGTTCTTTATATGTTTTAGCTTCCAGTCGAGTCTAGATTCTTGATATGTACCACCATGTAAATTTAAGAAGAAGAATTTAACTAAGAAGAAAACAAATCATTGATAACCAGGCAATTCAATTTCTCCTCTAATCCAGAGAAATGTATAGTCTAGGGGTTCTGGGAGTATCATTTGATGATATTCTGGAAGTTACTCCTCCAAACCCAAATGTGCTTTTTCCAAAAGGCAGCCGGACTTTCTTTTTTCTTGAAAAAGTTTTGGTTCTGATTCAAGAAGCTTCTTCCATTCTTGGATGAGAAGCAAACCGTCTTTAAGAAAAAACAAAGTCCAGTTGCCTTTTGGAAAAAGCACATTTGGGATAACCATGACCTGGATGACTGAGAATCTCCATAGACATTTACTCCTCCAAACATATCTTCCATTGTCTGGAATACCATGAACGGCTTTTAGTTTGAAGGATTTACTTCCTGACCTACCACAGCATCCAGAAATAGCCAGATTGGCATGTTTGGAAGCATACGGTTTCATTTTTTTTTATTTAATTATTGGGGACGGGCACGGTGGCTCAATGGTTAAGACTCTGGGCTTCTCAACTGGAAAGCTGGCAGCCCAGGTTTGAGATCAGAACTCCATGCGATGGGGTGAGTTCTCGTTTCTGCCCCAGCTCCTGCCAACCTAGCAGTTAACCTATGAGTTAAATAGGTACCACTTTGGGTACTAATGGTAATAATGTTCTGTGACAATTGAATGGAGCTAGCAGAGTGTTTTAATGGCCGGATGCCCTTCTTGTTGCCAATGTGGAGTTTTGTTCAGCAGATATATTCTCAGTGTGCCCAGAGAGAGAAATATCTGCCTCTACCTAGGGTCAAATTCACAGCCTTCTGATTGTGAGCGAGAGCTCCACCTCTAGGCCACCACACCACTCCATAATCAGCAATGACTAGCAGAGTAAAGTCTGCAGGGACTCCTTTACCTGTATTATTAAATTTATATGCTACCCATCTCCCTGCCCAGAGTTCCCTAGAATGCTCTCCATAAATTCCCAATAATCTCTACTCCTTTTGTAGAAAAGAAATTAATAGGGGTTGGCCCGGTGATAGCTGTGAATATTTCATAGAAAAGATTCTTACTTGATTATCTTTTGCTGAGAAAGGAATTATTATTTTTTCAGTTGGGAATAAAAAAAATTTAAACCATTTGAATTAGAATCTGCAAACTCTTTTCCTCCTTGAATCATGAATAAAAGAGCTAGGATTACGTTGTTTAATTTATGCAAATCTAAAAGGCAATAATTTACTGATTTTCCTTTTTTTTTTTCCTGTCTGATACAATTCAATAAAAAATAGCCTTGAAGCATGATGTTTTTTTCAATTTAACAAAAAACAGAGATCTTCTAGAAATAGGTTTTGTACATGAAGTGTTAAGGGTTTTTTTTACCTTTTTCTTCTAAGGATTTAACTTTAAACAATTATTGCTTTTGGGATAAAAAGCATACACTATGCAGTAACACAGCTGAATTAATACATTTGTATATTCCATGCAAAGACAATAGGATAATTGAATCCTTATGAAAAAATCCTAGTGTTCCTGTTCCATCTCTGTAATAAAATCTTTACAGTTCAGTAGAGATACAACCAGAGACAATTTAAACAAGGTGCAGTATTTAACTTGTTCTTCAAATAAGGGTATTCATTCCAGACAAATGTGGTTTGAAATAGATAATGAGGAAAAAACTACCGTGACATAATTGTTTAAAAGTGGCTTCTATATACAAAAGAAAGAAAAGGGTATTCCCATTGGAAAAGGCGAAAAGTTGCTTGAAAGCCATAAATTAAAACTGCATATATTGGTTAAAACTGCATATATAATCTAGAAGTGTGTGTGTGTGTGTGTGTGTGTGTGTGTGTGCGTGCGTGTGTGTGTGTGTGTGTGTGTGTGTGTGAATTGAGAAAGGAATTTAACTTCGATCCTGCAATATGTACAATAAACCAAGAGGACATCATCGCTATAGGAGATTGCACACCAGAACAACTGGACACAAGGACAGTTTTTTCCCGAATGCATTCACAGATCGTAAAAGGGCCATAGTTCCCCACCGAGATAAGTTATTAGATGATCTTTTGAAACCTGAAGGGAATGGGATATTTGTTTTGCCTTTTTAAATAGTAATTTTATTAAAGATTATAATTGCAACAGTAAAAACTAATACAAACTGAAAAAGTAGAAGAATTAAAACAATATGGTAAAAGGTGCAGAAAAAGAAAAAAGGGAAAAACAGAGAAACAGGAAACAAAGAAAAAATAAACATATAATAAAATATATACATATAAAGTGACTCCTCATCTTAGAATAGAACAGAATAAGAGAGTTGGTCTTGTAGGTCTTCTAGTCCAAGCCCTGCTCAGGCAGGAAACCCTATACCATTTCAGACAAATGGTTGTCCAATCTATTCTTAAAAACTTCCAGTGTTGGAGCATTCACAACTTCTAGAGGCAAGTTGTTTCACTGGTTAATTGTTCTGTCAGGGAATATCTTCTGGGTTGCTTCTCTCCTTGATTGGCTTCCACCCATTGCTTCTTGTCCTGCCCTCAGGTACTTTGGAAGACAGCCTCTTCTTTGTGGCTACCCCTGAGATATTGGAACACCGCTGTCATGTCACCCTAATCCTTCTTTTCATTAAACTAGACATACTCAATTCCAGCAACTGTTCTTAATATGTTTTAGCCTCCAGTCCCCTAATCATCTTTGTTGCTCTTCTATGCACTTTTTCTAGAATCTCAACATCTTTTTTACATCGTGGCGACCAAAACTGGGTGCAGTATTCCTAGTGTGGCTTTAACAAAGCATTATAAAGTGGTATTAACACTTCATGTGATCTTGATTCTATCCCTCTGTTTATGCAACGTAGAACTGTGTAGGCTTTTTTGGCAGCTGCAGCACATTGCTAGCTCATATTTAAGTGATTGTCAACTAGGACTCCAAGATCTCTCTCACAGTTGCCACTACTGAGTGAGGTACCACCTATACTGTGTGTTTGGTTTTTCTTGCCTAAATGTATATCTTCAATATATATTGTTCAAAAATATCCTTTAATATGTTCAATGTCAAAATATTTTGCTTCATTCTTCAACTGTAAATCAAGTTTAATTGCAATCTTTACTTCCCTCTAGTGTCCCATTTTTAAAATTTTATCATTTTATGCTTCAAAACAAAAGCATTTTCCCATGGGAAGGATTCTTTTTCATTCATTCCAACTCTTCATTTCAAATGTATGTGGACCGTTAGTCTATTTGTTATTTTTTTTCAAATCAACGTTTTAGTCAACCTTTTGCTGTTTATTCCAAAAGAAAATAAAATGAGTTCTTAAATTTGTAGGTATAACTTATTTGACCAAGGATTGAAGGAAACTCATCTGGTGCTGTAAAACATGTCAGTTCAAAGGTTTCTAATAGCAGAAAAGCAGTTAACAAGCCACTTCTGAACATGATTAGAAAAGGAAGATCCTGACCATGGATAGAGCAAGATGGCTATTCCCTCATCTCTCAGAATGCTAAACCTGCTGGAGACTCCTGTCTTGAAATCTCCTCATGAGGAGCAATTGTCTGGAGCACTTGTAGGCAATCTCATCCTCTCCTTGTCCAGAGGGGAATTATAAAAGAGCTGTACTTCTTTTTTTGAAACATGCATGCTTTGTTTTCTATCAGACGACTCAAACCAGCTACAGGTAGTTGTAGGAGATGACCAGGCTGAGCCTGAGGGAGGGGTCAAACGCATCATCAGTCATGAGTCCCTTTGCACCAACAAGAGATCAAAGGCCAAGCCCGCCTTGAATTCCTTCTATTCTTATCTCCCGTTAATTTCCCTTGGCCATTAGTAGTTCAGATTCTTCTAGAGAACTTAAACTTGCAATAAATCTTTATACCCATTTTGAACTATCTGGATCTCTAATTTTCCTAGCACTTGACAGTAGTCCCTGTTTAATAACTGCTTCATACAACGACTAGTTGCAAATACGATAATAATGAAAAAGAAACTTTGCAATTAATCATCACATGATCTTCACAAGTCTGTAAAGCAAAGGAGAACTGTGCTAAGATCATAAGAACAGTTGTGATTCCACTTAGTGACTGCTTCATTTAGTGACTAAGTGGTTGGTCCCAATTGTGGCTGCTAATTGAAGACTATCTGTATTCTGTATTTGAAACAGCATTTTGAACATCCTATACATGTGGATGTATGTAAACCTATAAACAGGCTTCTCTCTCTTTATGCTAGGCTGACATTTCCACCTAAACCAGGCATTAAGCAAATTTGCATAAAGTTGAAATACTGAACCAATAGAAAAAGGGGAATTGTGGAGTATAGTGTCAGGTTTTGTAACCCATATGCATTGACAAATAAGCTTATAAATTTTAGACTCTTATTCTTCAGCACTGAATTATTCAAACAGTGAAAGCATTTCCATCCCCATTTTTTTCCCCACCTGAATTTCTAATGTGCATATTTATCACGGAACAGAAAGCAGTAAAACCTATTACAAACACTATGAATCTTATTAGCATTCCTTGTTAAGATGCACACAGTATATTTGCTCAGGCTGAAAGCTTTTTTCACCAGATTTGGCATAATACAGGTAAATATACAATACAGGCAGCCCTCAACATATGACCACAACTGGGCCCAAAATTTCTGTGGCTAAGCAACACAGTTGCCAAGTTTATTTTGCCCCATTTTGCCACCTTTCTTGCCACAGTTGTTAAGCAAATCACATGGTTGTTAAGCAAATCTGCCTTCCCCCATTGGCTCTGCTTGTCAAAAGCCGGCTGGGCAGGTGGCAAATTATGATCATCTAATGACACTGCATGCATACACGCTGGTTGCCAAGTGCTTGGATTTTGGTCACACGACCATGGGGATGTTTCAACAGTTAAGTGTGAAGACTGCTTTTAAGTCACTTTTTTTTCAGTGATTTGTAACTTTGAAAAGGCGATAAGTGGATGATTGTAAGTCAAGGACTGCCTATAAGGAGAATTAAGTTCAGGTTCACCAATAAAATGCTTGTGAAATCAACTTGAGAACTTCTGCATCAGAAAGCTGAGTCCCACTGAATGGTGGTTTTGCAGTTTGCCAAGCAGAAATTCTGTGATGTGGACTGTCCACAAGGATGTTTTTTCAGGAAGCAAGTGGACTTTCTTCTTCTTTTTTTTCTTTGAAGACGTTTGTTTTCCCATCCAAGAAGCTTCTTCAGCTCTGACAGGATAATGGGGGAATGGAAGGATTTATATTCCTTGCTGGTCATTTGCATCCTTTTACAGGGTCGTTGAAGCACTTGGGCTTTATCTGTGTCCTCAGGGTCACGTTGAGTAGTGCTCCTGGCTTCTGTAGCCTGCAATTTTTCTCTGGAAATCCATTCCTACTCCCACACCATTCAAAGGGTATTCATCCCAAATTGTGTACTAAAAGTCTGTAGAGCTTTTCAGTCACCCAGGTCATGGTTGTCCCAAAGGTGCTTTTTCAGGAGGCAACTGGACTTCCTTGTTTTTTCTTTGAAGACGTTTCTCTCAACTAAAAAGATACTCCTTTGGTCTTTTTAGCTGCCAGAAAAAGGGAGTTGTATATTCCTTAAGTACCTAGATAATCACCCTGGCAGCCCAAAGTTGTCGGAGCACAAGAATATTACTGGAGAGCATGATTGATGACTCATGGCTATGAATGTGTCCCATTGGAGAATATACATCCAGGGGGTGGGGGGGAAGACCAGGGTCAAGGGGGAAATGAATGATGTACACAGCTCAAAAAAAATAAAGGGAACACTTAAACAACACTATGTAACTCCAAGTCAATCACACTTCTGTGAAATCAAACTGTCCACTTAGGTAGCAACACTGATTGACAATCAATTTCACATGCTGTTGTGCAAATGGAATAGACAACAGGTGGAAAGCATAGGCAGGTAGCAAGACATCCCCAATAAAGGAGTGGTTCTGCAGGTGGTGACCACAGACCACTTTTTAGTTCCTATGCTTTCTGGCTGATGGTTTGGTCACTTTTGAATGCTGGCGGTCCTTTCACTCTAGTGGTAGCATGAGACGGAGTCTACAACCCACACAAGTGGTTCAGGTAGTGCAGCTTATCCACGGTGGCACATCAATGCGAGCTGTGGCAAGAAGGTTTGTTGTGTCTGTCAGCGTAGTGTCCAGAGCATGGAGGCACTACCAGGAGACAGGCCAGTACATCAGGAGACGTGGAGGAGACCGTAGGAGGGCAACAACCCAGCATCAGGACTGCTATCTCTGCCTTTGTGCAAGGAGGGACAGGAGGAACCCTGCAAATGTGGGGCCACAAATGTGCATGTGGCTGCTCAAACGGTCAGAAACAGACTCCATGAGGGTGGTATGAGGGCCTGACGTCCACAGGTGGGGGTTGTGCTTACAGCCCAACACTGTGCAGGACGTTTGGCATTTGCCAGAGAACACCAAGATTGGCAAATTCGCCACTGGCGCCCTGTGCTCTTCACAGATGAAAGCAGGTGCACACTGAGCACATGTGACAGACATGACAGGGTCTGGAGACACCGTGAAGAACGTTTTGCTGCCTGCAACATCCTCCAGCATGACCAGTTTGGCAGTGGGTCAGTAATGGTGTGGGGTAGCATTTCTTTAGGGGGCCGCACAGCCCTCCATGTGCTCACCAGAGGTAGCCTGACTGCCATTAGGTACCGAGATGAGATCCTCAGACCCCTTGTGAGACCATATGCTGGTGCGGTTGGCCCTGGGTTCCTCCTAATGCAAGACAATGCTAGACCTCATGTGGCTGGAGTGTGTCAGCAGCTCCTGCAAAACGAAGGCATTGATGCTATAGACTAGCCTGCCCATTCCCCAGACCTGAATCCAATTGAGCACATCTGGGACATCATGTCTCACTCCATCCACCAACGCCACGCTGCACCACAGACTGTCCAGGAGTTGGCGGATGCTTTAGTCCAGGTGTGGGAGGAGATCCCTCAGGAGACCATCCTCCACCTCATCAGGAGCATGCCCAGGCGTTGTAGGGAGGTCGTACAGGCACGTGGAGGCCACACACACTATTGAGCCTCATTCTGACTTGTTTTAAGGACATTACATCAAAGTTGGATCAGCCTGTAGTGTTTTTTTCCACTTTAATTTTGAGTGTAACTCCAAATCCAGACCTCTATGGGTTGCTAAATTTGATTTCCATTGAAAATTTTTGTATGATTTTGTTGTCAGCACATTCAACTAAGTAATGAACAAAGTATTTAATAAGAATAGTTCATTCATTCAGATCTAGGATGTCTTATTTTTGTGTTCCCTTTATTTTTTTGAGCAGTGTATTTTAGTATTGGCTTCATCCAGCTAATACCAACATGGCCACTTCTAATAAATCGATTTTATTTTCTCTGAGAGATGTGGCTAGAGACTTATGATTTGAATGGCGGTCGATTTGTTGGAGTCCTGACAGTTTCACTCTCATCCAAGAAGCTTCTTCAGCTCTGACAATCCTTCCATTCCCCACTATCCTGTCGGAGCTGAAAAAGCTTCTTGGATGAGAAGCGAAACATCTTCAAAGAAAAAACAAGAAAGTCCAGTTGCCTCCTGAAAAAGCACTTGACCACCATGACCTGGATGACTGAAAAGCTCTACAGACTTTGTGATATGGACTGTTTTGCAATTAGACCCAAATAAAATGTACTTAGCTGCTTAAAGCACGCAAGTTGTGAGAAGATTAATGTGGCCCTAGAGGTACATAAAGGCCACAGGAAAAAGAACCCCAATGATCTCTTGAGAAGTAAAGATAATAAGTGGTTAAATTGTGTGTCACCCGTAGAAGTGCAAAACATGATTAAATAAAGCAACCTGACAGAGGAATGGAAAGATTAGGAAAGTAACAGAGCATAAATTCTAAAAACAGTGATTCCATTTATATTATTCTGTAAATATTTTTGCAAAACCCTGAGTGAACCCAACACCCATAATTTCATGGCAAATCTATTTCACGTCAAATCTATTGGGAGGTTGCCAGGGTGGGTAAAGTTGCTTTAAACTTTTATTTTTTATTATTTATCTTTATTTTATCTTGTTGCATTCTTTGACAAAGTAACTAAATTAGCGGACTGGTGAAATGCTGTAGATACAGTATATTTGGACTTCAGGAAAGCATTTGACAAAGTACAAAACAACCTACTTCTTGGTAAGATAGAAAAATATCGGTTAGACAACATCACCATCAAATGGATTTGTAATTGGCTAACAAATCACAACGTGTAGTCCTCCATGGAACTACATCTACATGAGAGAAGTACGCAGTGAGGTACCTCAAGGTTCTGTCTTTGGCCCTGTACACAGGTTGGGATTCTACAGGTTTGGCCCAGTTCGGGAGTACCGGTAGCTCCGAAGATCAGCTGTTGGGCTTGGGCCCGCCCACCTACCCTGGCTCTAGTCTGTGCTTTATTTCCGGGTTTTCCAGCTCAGCTGATTCATGCAGCACAGCTTATTTATTTTATTTTATTTATATATTTGATTTGATTTGTCAATTGCTTTCAAGATAATAAGTATATACATGAGTAAGAATAAAGGAAATAGGTACAAATAAATGGGGACAATAGGACAGGGACGGTAGGCCCGATTGTGCACTTATGCATGCCCTTACAAACCTCTTAGGAATGGGGTGAGATCAATAGTGGATAGTTTGAGGTTAAAGGAGGGGGGGGGGTTGAGGATGTAACAACAGAATCAGATAGTGCATTCCACTCTGTTGCTGAAGTCGTACTTTCTGCAATCAAGTTTGGAGCGGTTAACATTGAGTTTGTATCTGTTGTGTGCTCTTGTATTGATTTGGTTGAAGCTGAAGTCATCATACTGGTAGGACATTGTAGCAGATAATTTTCTGTGCAACGCTTAAGTCCAACCGTAGGCGGCATAGTTCAAGATTGTTCAATCCCCAAATCTCAAGCCTGGTGATATAGGGTATTCTGTTGCGAGCAGAGGAGTTTAGTACTCTTCTCGTGAAATACTTCTGGACTCACTCAATTGTATTAATGTCCGATATACAGTGCAGATTCCAGACAGATGAGCTGTATTCAAGTATTGGTCTAGCAAAGGTTTTGTATGCCCTAGTTAGCAATTTGCGTCAGCTGTTTTACACACAGGACTTGCAGCAGAAGGTGAGTTTCAAACACTGTGCGCGCTCACCGAACCGGTTATAACACTGGTTGAATCCCACCCCTGCCTGTACATCTTCATAAATGATTCAGATGGGGGTATAGAATAGCCAACACTTTAGAAGATAGGCTCAAGATCTAGAAGGATCTAAATTCTAGACAAACTTGAACACTGACTCTAGCCAACAATGCAATTCATTGGTGAGAAAAGTAACGTTTTACACTTAGGCGAAAACAACAAATGCACAGGTATAAAATAGGTGGCACCTGGCTTGACAGTAGCATCAGCAAAGAGGGATTTAATGGACAACCACTTAAATATGAGCTAGCAATGTGGTGCAGCTGACAAAAAAGCCAATACAGAGCTATACTGCATTAATAGAGCAATAATATCAAGTTTACATGAAACATTACTACTATTTTATAGTGCTTTAGTAAGACCACACTTGGAATACAGGTAGTCCTTGACTTACAACAGTTCATTTAGTGACTGTTCAAAATTATAACAGCACTGAAAAAAGTGACTTACAATGGTTTTTCACACTTACAACCCTTGCAGCATCACATGGTCACATGATCAAAATTGGGATGCTTCGCAAATGGTTCATTTTTATGATGATGACAATCATGCGACCCCCTTTTGCAACCTTCTGCTAAGCAAAGTCAACGGGGAATCCAGATTCACTTAACAACCAGGTTACTAACTTAACAACTGCAGTGATTCACTTAACAACTGTGGCAAGAGAAGACGTAAAATGGGGCAACACTTAACAAATGTCTCACTTAGCAACATAAATCTTGGGCTCAATTGTGGTCATAAGTTGAGGGCTACCTGTACTGCATCCAATTTCACAATATAAAACAAATATTGAGATTCTAGAAAAAGTGCAAGAAGAGCAATAAAGATAATTAGAGGGCTGGAGGCTAAAACCTATAATAAAAGTTGCAGGAACTGGGTAGGTTTAACATAGCGAAGAGAAGGACAATATTTGAGGGTCACAAAGAAGAGGGGGACAATCTACTCTCCAAAGCACCAGAGGGCAAGACAAGAAGTAATGGATGGAAACCTATCAAAGAGAGATCCAATCTAGACCTAAAAAAGAAATTTCCTAACAAGGATAAAAATTAATCAGTGGAATCTGTTGCCTTCAAAAGTTGTGGGTGTACCATTACTGGAGATTTTTAGAAAGAGATTGGATAGCCATTTGTCCAGAAGAGTTTCCCGCTTGAGCAGGGGGTTGGACTAGAAGACCTCCAAGGTCCCTTTCAATTCTGTTATTCTGTTATTTATTTGGGGGCTTGGAGGGGAATGTTGACCATTGTTCACTTTCTGTTCTGCACTCATCTACAGAAGGAGGGACCCATTTCAGATTTCTACTTACACGATGGATCCCTTTAAAATTTTACATTACCATTCTATGGTGTCCATTCAGAGCCCTTATTTGCCAGTGTGGTTTACTGGAAAGCTCTCCCTAGCTAATTAGAGAGAGACCTTGTGGCTTTGTCAACAAAGCATAAAATTTTTCAGACAGGATATGATTTAAGTGTGACCTTTTAAAAATTGTTTATTCAATGATAACTGCGCCAAAGGCCTCTAGGAAGAAAACATGTTTTGTTACAAGCTGATGCGTTTCTCAGTTTGCTTAAGTTTAGGATAGGAAAAAAAGGCATAAAATATGTTTTAAGGTTAACAAATACGACTTTGAAAAATTAGGCTGTAGTTTACTCTAGAAAGCAACGTATATCTCCTTTTATTTTATGAACCTCTGCTAATTTTAAGACTGAACAGTTAGGTGCAAATAAAGCAATTGTATATTCTTCTCTCTGTCTCTATTTTTTTCCTTCACTTTTTTGATTATTTTCTAAAGTTTAAGACCCCTGAGCAGAGTTCTGGCTGATGCCTTGTAAACAAGGATATTAATTTGTTTAACTCAAGATGGGTATCATGAATCTAGTCAAACCTCACTCTTTTTATTACAAGCTTCACGGGTTTAAAAGCACAAACTTTGTTCCAGCAACTGCAGCTACCAGGTCCCAAATCCAAACAATTCTTTATTGTTTCCACACCTCTTTATGCATCTAGCACAATTATTAGGGTGGGACAGTATTTACCCTCTTTCTCACACAAAATATATTGCCTGCTACATTCCATCGTAATATTTACTTTGTTTTACTCTCCTTGCAGATGTCTTTGTCACAAGTTGGTAGTCAATTGGGGGGCGGCAAGTAAGAAAAGCAGCATTGCACTGTTGCGATGCAAGCTTTGCAACTTTTGTACTTGCGTTGTGCATCTGGGTATGAAAGGAGAGGAACTTGTATCGTCCTGGTCCAACAATGTTTTCATCGTTTTGACAAAAGCCTGAGATCTTATGGATGGCTCTGGGTGGAAGAGCTGCTTGCTTGACTGGTTTCTGACTTTAGCCCAAGACACCACTGGAGTGCGTTACCAGACCTCTGGTGATCTGTTAGAGAGAAGGAAATGGAGAAGGAGCAAAACTAGAAGCCTTGAGCAATCTCTTTGCTTATCTTGCATTGTACATACAGAGTCATGACAGCAACTTTCAGCAATGAGTCAAAACAAAAGGTTTTAGAGGCAAGATAGGTGTTGTTTACAGTTTATAAATGATTAACACATGAAGTCCGAGAGCCATAGCTACTAAAAATAAGATGTTTTTGTTTTACATTCCGTTGTTCCCTACCTCAATGCTTGCCAGTTCATGAAGACAATGTGGAAGCTTACAGCCCCTCTGTGCTGGGTGTGTGACTATATATACCCATTTCCAAAGCACCTGAAGGCAAGACAAGAAACAATGAATGGAAACTAATCATAGAGAGAAAGAAGCAAGCTAGAACTATGGAGAAATTTCTGGACAGTTAGGACAATTAATCAGTGGAACAACTTGCCTCCAGAAGTTGTGAATGCTCCAACACTGGAAGTTTTTAAGAAGAGATCGAACAACCATTTGTCTAGAATGGTATAGGGTCCCTTGGAAGGGGTTAGTCTAGAAGACCTCCAAGGTCTTCAGTGACAGAGCACCCATAACTTCTGAAGGCAAGCCATTCTACTGGTTAATTGTTCTTACTGTCAGGAAATTCCTCCTTAGCTCTAGGTTGGTTCTCTCCTTGATTAGTTTTAGTTAGTTGGCTTCATGCAACTTCTGTAGTCTGGCAGACATATAAACCTGCCCGTGTACATAGCATCTTGACCTCCATTCATCAGTCAAAACAACCCTGATCAGTCCTAGTTCCCCTTTAAAATGACATTAGAGGAATTGGGAGATTAAAAGGCTGATTGTCTCAAAATACCATAAATCTTGTCTTAAGAAACTCTGTTCCAGGGCACAAACTCTGGTAGTTTAAACTAAGGGAATCTTGTGATGGATCCATATATTATACTATGTTTTATTTTGAAGCATAGCTTTTTGAATAAGATAACCTTGTTTGGGTTCAGCGGAGTAAACGATAGTTGCAAAACATAGTGGCTGCGGTTTGCATAATACACTGACTCCAAAAGGGAAATAAATATGTCACAGCTTGGCAAGATATATGATACTGTCTTAGAATAAAGATTTTACACTAGGAAGAAAAAGATCTGTGGAACTATTTTGGCTGGGGAATTTGGGGAGTCATGATCCCAATTTATCTGCATGACACCAGGCCAAGAACACTGTAATGCAAGCTGGATACCATAGAACAACATAGAATAACAGAGTTGCAAGGGACTTTAGAGGTCATCTAGTATAACCCTCTGCTCGAGCAGGAGAATCTATACTCTGGTCTATACCATTTCAGAGAAGTGGTTGTCCATTCTCTTCTTGAAAGCCTCCAGTGTTGGGGCACTCACAATTTCTGAAGGCAAGGCAATCCACCGGTTGATTGTTCTCACCATTAGGACATTTCTCCTTAGTTCTAGATTGTGAGAAGACCTAATACATTTTTCCTTAGTTTCTAGGTTGCCAGATACCAGAAGACTTTTCCCAACTAGCTTTCATCTATTTTAGGACTATAATTCCTAGAATTCTCCAGCCTTGAATTATGTTAATTGGTCAGTTTATAGCTTAGGTCCATACAGCTGCTAAATCTTAAACCTGCCTTAACTAAACCCAAGTGTTATGTTCTTACAGGTAGTCCTCATTTAACGACTGGTTGAGTACCAACTGTTCAAAGTTACAAAGGGTCACCCCAGAGCTACTTATGACCTGGTTCTGGAGTTCCAACAGTTACACCTCACATCTCTGCTACGGTCACATAATCACATGGGTGCTTGGCAACCAATTCACATTTATGGCTGTTTGCAACTGCATTTTTTGGCAGTTTCCACTATTTACTTCTGATTTCCAGCAAAAAAAAAAAAAATGCCCGTTAGAGAAAACGGGTGTATTTAACACCATTCTGTTTGCTGAAGGACTACCACAGAAGAGGTAAAATCAGGCGCTGTCATGAGGTTACTCACTGAACAACTGCCACAATTTACAGTCATAATTCTGGGTTCAGTTATAATCATAAGTTGAAGACTACCTGTATATCATGCTATGACCCAACAAATAAGCCTTATCATATCTTAATGTTATGGTGAAGTTCACAGAAGATAGTTCCTGTGTTCCTAGAACACAAAGAACCTTAAATTACATAATCTGATGTTTATGGTTTATGGTGACATAGGTTTCTCAGTCCCAAAACCTTTAAGATGTGTGGACTTCAACTCCCAGAATTAAGAAGAGCTATCTTTGAGAAGCACTGATTTTATAAACCAAGCTGTAATTTTCTGTGTTTAAGGGACAGATATCCCACTTATGAGTTTTCCAGTTGCAGTTTTGAAGTCATGCAGTGTGACTAAGTTTGTTTAATACTTTGGGGGGAGGGCAGACTCTGGGAACAGAGACTGAAAATACAGAAATATCTCGTAACGAGCTTCCTTTTCAGAAATGTGACGTATTCATGTTTAGGAAAAAGTTGTGTGTAGGAAAATGAAAGACTTTCTATGTGTATTTCTTACTGTCAGAGGATTGAGTCATTACAGAAATTCCTCAGAACCATCATTGACACCTATGGGTCAGACCAGTTGGGCCATGGTGGGTTTTTTTCCAGTAGTTTTCCCGAAATTGTGGTGTTCTGGATGAAACCCCAGCATCAGCCACACAGCCAGTCCTCAACTTATGACAGATAGCAACTATTCAAAGTTTGGGACCCCTCCCAAAAGTTACGTATGACATGATTCCAAAGCTCCAATGGAAACACCTCCTCTCTGACTGCGATTCAGATGTTCAGCAACCAGCCTGAATTTGCTTCATTTAATTAGCATGGTGAGTTGCTTACCCACCACTGCAACAAAAAGTCATAAAATCAGGTGATAAAATCACACGATGACCTGCTTTACAACTGTTATGATTTATGACCAACATGGGCAAACTCCATAACCATTATTAACGGTTATAAGTTGGGGACTATCTGTATCCTGAACACATTATCATTCTAGTAATGTTTTCACCATCTCTACTTAAATCAAACTGAGGTTGGGGTTTTCATTTTCTTCAACAGAAGGAAAAAATAGGAGAGCTTTAAAATCTATTAACAGTGCAGAAATGTAATTTCTGAAGTGTTTTTAAGGAGTTTTTAATTAGCACCCTGTTTGTTTGGGCCTTCTGTTGGACACTTCTCTGAATAATTATGCTGCACGTACTGTTTAAATCTTCAATTCCACCCTCACAGTGATCTATCCTAGCTCTCTGTAACATGGTGCTCCCAGAATTCCTAGCAAATTTAGCAAATAATGGGGAATTATGGGAATTGAAGCAAACACATGTCAAAAGCAGTTGTTCACGAAGTAAATTTGTCCTCGTAATATTTACTGTTCAATAAACCCAACCTTTATCTTCAGATGACATCCTTAATTAAGGCAACCCAATGTGATTGTAGCAAAATGAGATCCCTGATTATGATTTATGGCACAGTATATTATGAAAATAAGGCCAATAAGGCTTATGATCAAACCAAACAGATTATAATGTGGCGTTGTAAAGATGTATATTTGCCACCATAAAAGAATGTCTAAAAACACTTAACATTTATTGAGCACTTGTATAGCCAGGATTCACATGTTGTATTCAGCCTTGATTTTTTGAATCATGATTTATTGAATAAATTGATTTGGTTTCTGCAGCACAATGCGAAAAAACAAGTAAGATAGTACTAATCAAGGTTAGCATATTACATAAATGCAGCTTCTGTAACTTAAATATATATTCCTTACATTTCTCCACCACCTATCTCATTTAAATGACCTGGTGAAGCATTTTGTGAAGTATGACTATTGTAGCAAAAGGGATAAGAATGTGGTGAAGGGAGGTGAAGAGCAACTGGCACATATACCACAATGATCAGATCTGACCGTCAGAAGGATCGTATGTATCGCGTTGATGAGAAATCCTCTGTTGCAGATCTTGGATAAAAACCACCACGCTTGGTAGCAATAGCAATAGTACTTAGACTTATATACTGCTTCACAGTGCTTTACAGCCCTCTCTAAGCGGTTTACAGAGTCAGCATATTGCCCCCAACAAGCTGGGTCCTCATTTTACTGACCTTGGATGGCTGGAAGGCTGAGTCAACCTTGAGCTGGTTTGGATCAAACTCCAGGCTATGGGCAGAAGTACAGAGGTGGTATTCAGCAGGTTCTGACCAGTTCTGGAGAATGGCAGTGGAAATTTTGAGTAGTTCGGAGAACTGGGAAATACCACCTCTGACTGGCCCCACCCCCATCTATTCTCTGCCTCCCGAGTCCCAGCGGATCAGCTGGGTCTTCTTTTGCTGCCCTGCACAGGAGAATGGAGCTGGAAAGCAGGTTAGTGGGGTGAGGAGGGAATGGAGATTTTGCAGTATCCTTCCCCTTCCATGCCCACCAAACCACACCCACAGAACCAGTAGTAAAAACATTTGAGTCCCACCACTGTAGAAGTAGCCTGCAGTACTGCATTCTAACCACTGCGCCATCCTGGCTTGATAAGACCAATGGTCTGTGATAGTGGCTGGATTCCCATGTATCCTAAAGGCTCATCCACAATGGTGTTTTTCTAGCTAAGACCTTCCTGGTTGCAGAAGAATCTCCAGAAGATAGTGATCTCCTGGATTGCAACTGGCCTGTTTCAGAACCACCCCTTCCCATCCAACTACCAGCCATGGTGGAGCAGTGGTTAGAATGCAGTATTGCAGGCTAACTCTGCCCATAGTCTGGAGTTTGATCCAGTCCAGCTCAAGGTTGACTCAGCCTTCCATTCCTTCCGAGGTTGGTAAAATGAGGACCCAGATCATTGGGTGTGATATGCTGAATCTGTAATCCACACAAAGAGTGCCGTGAAGCACTTTAGAGCAATATATGAGTTATCACTATTGCTATTGCTATTAGGAGTTCTGCTTTCATTGCTACTAGAGGGACTGGAATCTCACGAGTGTAGCATAGTTCTTCTTTTTTGTAAGTGGTTGATTCTGGGAAAGTTGACCTTAGGAAACCAACTGTGATTTACCAGGAAGTTGATACACCCATTGTATCGAAACCAAAAGATTACAGGGTTTATGTGAATTTTCCTCAGAAGTCCGTCACTTGTCAGCTTTTGTTAATCCATACTCAGCTACTATTTTTCTGCTCGATTGATTCCTTGATGATATGGAGATTCCATAATTTAGACTCTTGAGCGATTCCCCCCCCCCTTCCTTTTGTCTGTCAGCACAGCCTCCAAAGTTGGTTGGTGGGATGGGGCCTCTCTACACACAGAAAGCTTCTTTTGGGGGGAGCCCCTGCTGCTCTGAAAGCAATTAGCATTATTTTCATGTCGGTGTGGACAATGGCCTCTCTGTTGGCATACTTTCTACCCAGGAGGAAAGCACATTATCCCAGAAATGTGAATGAATCATAAGCCATAGCATTATTTCTTTGATTTTTGGCTTAGTGTGCTGCATGAATTCAGCCATTCTTGCTTCTAGCTTAGCAAGCTGTATGTGCCAACCCATCCAATGTGTATTCTTCAAGCCACAGTTTTGGCACATCATGGCTCAGAGCAGGGGTGCTATTCAACCAGTGTAACAACCGATTTGGTGAGTGCCTGCTTTGTGCGTGCACGTGCACAGTGTTTTAAAACCGCTGTTTTTCAGCTCAGAAACTTACTCTCGGGATTTCAGCAAATTGCTCTAATTAAATCATGATTCTCGAGCCAAACTTCAAAAAGCTTGTTTCCTCCCCCCTGGGTGTCTCATAAACCAGATTCTCCAATTGAGCACATTCACGGGATGGATTGTCATCAGTCACGTTCTCCAATTAAATATATTCACAGGCCCAAACTCTGGTTACAATCTTTTAAAGATAAGAGTTGGGATGTACTTTTCCTTTAAACTTCTCTTCTAGATTTCCTTCCTCCCCTCCGCCCCCTTTTTTATGGCAACTACTAAAACAGGCATAGGAATATTTTATGAGTTGACGCTTACCTTCTGCTGCAGTCCCGGTGAGTGAATCAGATGAGGCCCGGCAATCCGCTTCGTCAAACAGCTGAGCTGAAAACCCTGGACATAAAGGACAGAATAGGGCAGGTGTGGGTGGGCGGGGCCAAATTGTCGCCTTAACTACCAGTTCGCCCAAACCGGGACGAATCGGTAGAATCGCACCTCTGGCTCAGGGTGAACCAAGCCAACATAAAGTCAGTTCTTAAGACGGGTTCTTCCTTAGTGGAAGCACATGTTTTGAATGCTGAGTCCGGCACAAGTAGTTGTTGACTTACAACAGTTCATTGAGTGACCATTCAAAATTACATCATCACTGAAAAAAGCTACTTATGACCGTTGTTCACACTTACGACCATTGCAGCATCCTCATGGTCGTATGATAAAAATTCGGACAGTTTTGGCAGCTGGTTCATATTTATGATAGTTGTAGTGTCCTGGGATCATGTGATCATCATCTGTGACCTTCTGACAAGCAAAATCCATGGAGAAGCCAGATTCACTTAACATTCGTTTTACTAACTTAGCAACTACAGGGATTCACTTAACAACCGTGGCAAGAAGGTTCGTAAAATGGGGCAAAATTCACTTAAGAAGTCTCACTTTGCAACAGAAATTTTGAGCCCAATTGTGCTTGTAAGTCAAGGACTGCCTGTATTCTCCATGTTGGGCTGACATGGTCCTTTATTGAAAAGAAAGCAAACGTACAAACTAATAGATCCTCCTCCACCATTCAGTCAGAACTGAAGAATCTTCTTGGATTAGAAGCGAAGCGTCTTCAGCGAAAGAACAAAGAGAATCCAGTTGCCTTTTGAAAAGCACCTTTGGGATGGTTGGGTAATGAAATGTCTGCAAGGAAACAACTAAGCTCAGACATCACCAGGGATTCTACCGTTCAACCCGGTATTCTCTTCTATTGGAAGTTTTTATGTAAGTCTTAACAACAAATTATTTAAATCTATATGAAACATACTTGGAAATTAACAACAAAGAAAGAAAAAGTTATCAATCAAGATGGGGACAGCAGGAATTAGACGCAGACTCTATTCACACAACACATTGAGCCACAAGCAATCCCATCCCAATCCAACCTTGTCTGTAAAACAAACTCAGATGTGTCCCTGCCTAAGGTTTGGCCTGTGTGCTACAGCTGCCAAAGCTATTGCAGTTTTTCAGGGGAAATAGCCCTTATTATCCTGGCTTCCGTGAAACCTGTTTATTTCAGTTCAAAGGAAATTAATCTTATCTACCGCAGATCAGCAGTTAATGAACTTTCCTGTACCTGGAGATTGCCTGCCAGAAGTCCAAGTGACTAATTGGTAGAAGAAGTTCCAAAATTTTTAAGTTGGTAAATCTTCCCTGTTGATCTTTCTTTCTTTCTTTCTTTCTTTCTTTCTTTCTTTCTTTCTTTCT
>NW_020769348.1:3286798-3476549 GCF_900518735.1 Pseudonaja textilis
TCTTTCTTTCTTTCTTTCTTTCTTTCTTTCTTTCTTTCTTTCTTTCTCTCCCTCCCCCCCTTTCTTCCCCCCAACTGTACATTTCATGCAATAATCTTAGAAGATTCAGTAGGCAAGTCAAGCAATTATTTCCTTGATCAGTTGCCAATAGCAAAGAAATCTTTAGCTTTTAAAAGCTGGGATGAAATTTGCCTCTTCCCCCAAAGTTTGGACTTAACTCCAGTTAAAATGAGGAACTCCGAAGAAACATCTGACCTCGGTTGCTCACATCTCTAAGTATGGTTGAGAAAGTGAAAATTGTGGGGGGGTTGCCAGCTGAGGAAAGCAGCACTTTTATTAAGTTTATCACAAGCCAGATATGAGTCATAAGAACATAAAAACATAAATAGCTCTGCTGGAGCAATGCGAGGAACGTATTATCCAGCTTTTGATTCATTACAGAACTAACTTGATGCCTCTGGGTACTCATGAAAAGAAGAAGATGGAGACGTTCTGTGCTCCCATCTTCATTCCTCGCAAGTAATAGTACAGGTAGTCCTTGACTTGGAACAGTTCATTTAGTGACCGTTCAAAGTTGCAAGGGCGCTGAAAAAAGTGACTTACGACTGTTTTTCACATTTATGACTGCCTCAGCATCTCCAGGGTCACATAATCAAAATTCAGACACTTGGCAACTGACTCATATTTATGATGGTTGCAGGGTCCCGGGGTCACATGATCGCCTTTTGCGACCTTCTGACAAGCCCAGTCAATGCGGGAGCACATTCACTTAACAGCCATGTTACTAACTTAACTGCAGTGATTCACTTAACAGCTGTGGCAAAAAAGGTCATGAAATGGGGCAGAATTCACTTAACAACTGTCTCACTTAGCAACAGAAATTTTGGGCTCAATTGTGGTCATAAATCAAGGTGTACCTGTACTGTATTTAAAGGGATATGCTCTCCAAATCTGAAGTCTTCAGTAGGTAGACCTGTCCTCTTATTACTTTAGGGTTTTCCCAAGATTAACTGTAATCTGAGTTAATACATAGAGAGCGGCCTTAAATTTGTTTAATGTCCTGCACAAGAACATCTGTGGAGGGAGGTCTGCAAAAGAATCGCGATGAGGGATACAGTTACATCACTTTTTTATGTGCTGTGCATGTATACCCATAAATAAAAAAACCAACGTTTTGTTTGATTTGAAGGACCTGCTTCTGTGGCTGGCAGAAAGTACAAAATAGTACTGGAAGAGGAGCAAGACAAGAATGGCTGAAACCCCCTTTTGGTGGGCTGTGAAATTAAAATTCTAGAAAGAATACAGAGAATAGAATATAATTCTTTATTGGCCAAGTGTGATTGGACAGACAAAGAATTTGTCTTTGGTGCACATGGTCTCAGTGTACATAAAGGAAAAAAAACATCCATCAAGAATCATAAAACATTTAGTGATAGTCATAGGTTACTAATAAGCAATCAAATCGTACTAGGAAACATAAAACAATATAAATTGTAAAGACACAAGCAACACGGTTACAGTCATTAGTGGGAAGAAATAGGTAATAGAAAGGATGAGAAGAAGAATAGTAACTAATACAGTCTTACTAAGTAATTTGACAGTGTTGTGGGAATTAATTGCTTAGCAGAGTGATAGCATTCAGGGAAAAAAACTGTCCTTGGGTCTAGTTGTTCTAGACACAAGGAAGAGCAACCAAGATAATTAGGGGACTGGAGGCTAGAACATATGAAGAATGATTGCAGGAATTGGGAATGTGTAGTTTAATGAAAAGAAGGAGTGGGGGAGTCATCATAGCAGTGTTCCAATATCTGAGGTGCTGCCACAAAGAAGATTCTCCAAAGCACCTGAAGGCAGGACAAGAAGCAATGTGTGGAAGCTAACCAAGGAGAGAAGCAACCTAGAACTAAGGAGAAATTTCCTGGCAGAACAATTAACCAGTGGAACAACTTGCCTCCTGAAGTCGTGAATGCTCCAACACTGGAAGTTTTTAAGAAGAGATTGGACAACCATTTGTCTGAAATGATATAGGGCTTCCTGCCTGAGCAGGGGGTTGGACTAGAAGGCTCCAAGGTCCCTTCCAATTTCTATTCTATTCTATTCTATTCTATTCTATTCTATTCTATTCTATTCTATTCTATTCTATTCTATTCCATTCCATTCCATTCCATTCAGTAGTTAGATACACCTGAGCTACAGATATCCGCCATTATTGCAAACTTACATTCAAGTTTAATTCCTACCAACTCCAGTCAAACGGATTGAGCAGAAGAACCACTGCTTGTAAGGGGATGGGATGCCTCAGCAGTTAAAGACATTCAGTTTGTCAGCTGGAAAGCTGACAGCCCAGGTTCGAGACCCAAGCACCACGCAATGGAGTGAGCTCCCATTACTTACCAAAGCATACAAATGTGAGTAGATAAATAGGTACCACTTCGGTGGGAAGATAACGGTGTTTCATGTGCCACATGACCATGGAAGTGTCTTCAGACAATGCTGGTTTCCTTGGCTAAGAATTGGAAATGTGTACCACTACCTAGAGTCAGACATTGGAAATTTTTACCTTTACCACTGTTACGGTAGTTCTTAGAGGTACCAGGCTATGTGAATAACCATCTGATATGCAATGTCTTCTTATATTCTGATTATCCCAATGCAGCTAGAAGTATATGCTAGATTACCCTTCTGGTGACCCTCATTCTTCTCTGTTTGTTTATAAGTTCCATTCAACCCCAAATCCTCCTTAATGTTAATTGAAAGCTTCCTGTTTGGCTATGATTTTTCCATCTGTTTTATTGTTCTCCAGCTACGGAGATGAGTGATTACCCTTTGTATAATCAGCTTTTGTTCTTCCGGCGATGGGCAGTGGGTGGACGGGTGGATAGAAAGGAGTTTGATATTTTGGGGGGAAAACAAGCAATAAATGAAATAACTCCCCTTGCAACTATCACAAGCTAAATGAAGAGCAACTCCCGCGGTAATTTCTCAGGTCTGAGCAATTTCAGAGGAGAAATAAACAGGCTGCCTCGAACAGGAGTGGAGCTGACTTCACTTAATCAGCAGAGGCTAGAATTCATTTGTTAGAAAAATAACTGGCTTTTTGCATTGCAGGTAGTAAACTAGGAAATAAGTTAGACCCCAGGGTTCTAATTATAATTTATCTGAAATAGCATTATATTATTTTTCTATTTATCTTCCTCTACACCTCCCTGCCCTTCCTCTCTTTCCTATGAGCACCTTCAGTTTCTTAATACCTTTGACCTTGCTGCATATATGAGTCACTTTTATTCCAAGGCAAACTTCATTCTTGCCATAAAACTTGGTACAACGTCAGAGACCAAGGTGTATCCTCTGTCCCAAACTCCATATATGTCATTTGGCTATAAAGACAGGAACATAGTTGTTGTATATAGGCATTTGCATACTCGTAATACTACGTTCCGATTGGACAATCACTACCGTCTAGTGATTGGTGGTTAACAACAGTTTATGATTGGCCGCCCAGACGGCAGGAGGTTTAAAATAATGCCATTGGTTGCGAGCCGCGAGCAGCCGCTATAAAAGAGGCTGCCGCGGCTCGAGTTTAGTTGAAGTTACTGACAGTTAAATAAAGAGCTGAACTCAACTCCGCTCTTGAGTCTATCTTGTTCTGGTGATAGAACAATAGTTAATCTCTGTTCAGTTGTCAGTGATCTGCACAGCAGATTATCTTGTCTCTGAAAATGCACACTGTCACAATTGCCAACAAAACGTCAGTAAATCCTGAAGCTCAACACTGTCCTGTACTTGTGGCATCCTTGGTATTCTCTGAGTTTAGTGGCTTTCTTGCGGACATTTCACTACCAAACTAGGTAACATCATCAGTGCTATAATGGAAGAGGTTTGCTCTTATTTTTATATATTAGTGGTTTGCCCAGACAGTGTTGGTGGGAGTGTTCTTGCTGGTTTCTTAATTAGACTATTATTTACGGTTAGCTTTTTTGTTTGGATTGAAAGTTCCTTGATTGGTAGTTCCTTTGGCTTTGCCAAATGTCATCCAGGTTTTGATCCCTCCCCCCACTGGGAACAATGAGAACTCTTGCCCCTAGATTAGCATATGGGGGGGTGCCTTATCCGAACAATGGTTCAGTACTTGGAATGATCAGATGAGCTGATAGCTTTGCTCAACAGTAGCCAAACAAATTAATTCTAAATTTTATTCCTGTATTTTGACTTTCTGGGCCTCTCTGAAACATCAAAAGCTCTCTTTGCACCAATAATACAATTTTGTTTAAGTTGGCTGAAGGAGAAACTCATCCAATGATGGAAAATAACCCTAGAATCCAATCGGTTTATTTTTAATTAATTTTAAATCAAGTGAATGGAGTGTTTGTCGTATTCTTCATTCCCTCCCTTCATAGCTCCAGCCCACAAAACAAAAAAATGTTGCCCATTTTTGTGGCCAAATATATGAATGAAAAAAATCCAGTTCTGAGTCATCAGGTGCATTTCAGATCATTTTTATCGACTGAATCAGGAAATCAGTGAGCTGTGTCTCTATTCTTATAGACTCTGGTTCTGGGCTGTTGGCATAATTTTCCAGTTCATCAAACAGCCAAGGGGGAATAATTTTCTTGCCTTGGCACCTCTGGTTTTCCAGAATCAAG
Source organism: Pseudonaja textilis (assembly GCF_900518735.1). The sequence goes on from NW_020769348.1 coordinate 3,291,442, forward strand.
AGAGAACTTTTCTTTCCCAGTTCTTTCCATGCAAAAGAAAGCAATGGAGACCTTTCCTTATTGTTGCCTCCCCACTCGGTTTTCCAGTTTTCTTTGTCTGGAAGGAAGAAAATAAGATTAAAAGAAAAAAATTAATACCATAGCAAGACCAAGTACCACTGCTTGTGTGAATGGAAGCCAGAACACCCACTTTTGGATAAAGATCAGCCCTATTTTCCTTCTCTGTGGGCCGAAAGTGGCTTGCAAATGGCATGTGGATTAATGTCCTTAACCAGCAGCTAGCAGGTTCTTCCAACATGTGGTTGGGTGCTAATAAGTGCAATAAGATCGTGTCATATACATGGATGGCAGAGTCAGGATTTTAAAATTCATTTTCTGCTTTTGTTTTTGTGAATTAAGTGCAGAGAAGAGCAACCACGATGATTAGGGGACTGGAGGCTAAAACAGATGAAGAACGGTTACAGGAACTGGGCATGGCTAGTCTAGTGAAGAGAAGGACCAGGGGAGACATGATAGTATTGTTCCAATATTTGAGGGGCTGCTGCAGAGAGGAAGGGGTCAAGCTATTTTCTAAGGCACCCTAAGGCCAAACAAGGAATAATGGATGGAAACTGATCAAAGAGAGATTCAACCTGGAAATAAGGAGAAATCTTCTGACAATAAGAACAATCAACCAGTGGAACAGCTTGTCTTCAGAAGTTGTGGGAGCTTCATCACTGGAGGCTTTCAAGAAGAGACTGGACTGCCATTTGCCAGAAATGGTGTAGGGTCTCCTGCTTGGGCGGGGGGTTTGGACTAGATGACCTACAATGTCCCTTCCAACTGTGATTATCTGTATCTGTATTTGAATTAGAAGAAATCAGTGCAAATCTTCCCAAGGGTAGACAACCCTGCCCTTCGTTTTCAGCACTTTAGGATTCCCAATGGCTTCCAAAGCGTTAAAAACAGGATCATATTGCCTGTAAAAATGATGCTATGTGCTTGCTCAAATTTCCTCATTATAAAACTTTACAAAGCTGAGACAGGTTGGTTGAGGGTGGGTTCCTTGGCACTTAAAGTTGGATAAACGAGCTAGAGGAAACATCTTTAAGCATTAATTAGCTTATGACAAAATAGAAAGGAAGATGATGGGACGCTCTCTGGCAAGTTGCCCTTCTGATTTCACTAATATATGAGTGGATAATTTAGTTGTATAAATGGAAGGGGAAGAATCAGAATAGAGCTAGAAGGGACCTTGGAGGTCTTCTACTCCAGCCCCCTACTGAAGCAAGAGATCTTATGACAAGTGACTGTCCAGTCTATTCTTAAAAACCTCACGTGGTAGAGCAGGTTGTTCCACCAGTTGATTGTCCTCATGGTTAGGATGTTTCTCCTTAATTCCAAGCTGCTTCTCTCCTTGATTAGTTTTCATCCATTGTGTTCTGACCCACGCCCTTTCCCAACAAATCAAACACAATCCAAAGGGAACAGAAACCTTGTAATGTTTTTACAAAATAATTAGCTGAGATAAGCACAAGCCTTGCCAAACTGTGCGAGACTTGCCAAAAGATAACAGACAAGAAATAATTTGCAATACAAGAATCTTCAGATACAAACTCAGGATATTGGAATGATCACGAGGCTGGAGTTTCAAAACGTCTTTGCCTTCTGCAAAGTACGTTACTTTCACAGCTGGCTTTTATCTTCTTGAAGGAGGGCCCATTACCTTGCAGCCTTACTCCCGAGTCACCCATGCTGTGCACTTGGCACAGGCTCCTCGGGAACTTCCTCATCACTGCTGCCAGCCTCCACAATCTTTGAAGGCAGCAGAGCAGTCCACTCCCTAATGGTCCTGGTCCCTCATCTGAGTCCTCGCTCTCCTCAGCTGTCCACACCTGCTTCTGGCTAACCACAACACATTGTTTCTTGTTCAGTGCTTTGAAAAATAAATCGACCCCTTCCTCTTTGTGGCAGCCTCTCAAATACTGGAATATTGCTATCGTGTCACCCCAATTCTCTTTTTCTCTAGACTAGCCAAACCCAAATCCTGCAACCGTTCTTCATATGTTTTAGTCTCCAGGCCTTTAATCAACTTAGTTGCTCTTTTCCACACTTTTTCCAAAGTCTCAGTATCTGTTCTGTCATGTGATGACCAAAACTGGTTGCAGTATTCCAGGTGTGGTCTTATTAAAGATTTATAAAGTGGTACTAATACTTCATGTAATTTTGATTCTATGCCTCTGTTACACAATCCAGGATTGTATTAGCTTTTTTGTTCTACTATCATATATTCTTATGCTATATGTATTGTTCTTTTTTACTTTTCAGTACAGGTAGCAGTGACCCCTACTGTATTGTGAAAATTGACAATGAAACAATAATTAGGTAAGTCAAGAGAACTTTTTTTTGCTACCTTCCCTCAGAGGACAAAAAAAAAAAACACCACAGTCAGAACTTACCAGAATGTCATATAAAATCTACCTTCCCTTAAGCTCTCAGAGCAGGGATATAGATGTTATATTACAGCTAGTCCTCAACTTATGACCACAGTTGGGACCGGAAATTCCATCACTAAGCAGTGTGGTTGTTAAGTGAGTCACATTTGATTTTATTGTCTTTTTGCTGCCATCATTAAGCAAAACATATGGTCATCAAGCAAATCCACCTTTCCCCATTGACTTTCCTTGTCAGAAGACCCTGGGAAAGTTACAAATGGCAATCATGTGATCCAATTGTCATAAATACATGCTAGTTGCCAAGCACCAAATTTTGATCATGTGATCACAGGGATCCTGTGTCAGTCTTAAATGCAACCACCATTCAAACCACGATTTTCATTGAAACTTTGGATTGTCACTAAATTAATGGGCATAAGTTAAGCATTATCTGTATGACATGCCCACATGCACAAGGTGGTATGTGCCTTCCATCCAATCCCATATCCTGGAGGGGTGGAACATTTCTCTATTTTCACACAGTGTGTGTACTTTGCGTTATGTTTTTCAGTCACGTAGCTCACTAGAAGGGCACGCACTACCTGCCCGCTTCCAGTTTTGTCCTTACTGGGAATTCTCAGATGTAATTAGTCATCAATGAACATCTGGCTGCCAACATCTGATGATTCCCAATAAGGATGAATCATGCAATGTTTGCCTTCTGATGCTCTGTGGAACTGAATTAAAAACTTAAGGATGCACCTGTTATTTCACCAAACTTTCTCTCTCTTGTCCTGAATTTTGAAAGTAATCTGGCCATTTCAGGTTCATAAACTGTGGGTAACATCAATAGTATAGGGTCTGCCAGTTCAAAATAAATTAATAAAATAAAATACAGCTTCTTATCTAATACATTGACTATTCAGGTGTTAAATAATATTGTTGGGGCTTTGCTTAAATTATCAAAAATACATTGTTTTTGAAAAACGTATTCTCGTTGGGGTTTTTTTTTTTTGATGATGTATTTGGTGATATATTTTGTTACATACATCACTTTGGGCAAAAAAATGGACCTTGATTGACTTCCTCCTTCCCTCAGGACAGCCACAGTGTGGAAAACTCTCTTTCCTTTTTGGGGTGAAGAATATGAAGTTCACTTGTCTCCCAGTTTCCACTGTGTATCCTTCTATGTGATGGATGAAGATGCATTGAGGTATACTATTCCTCCTTTTAGAACGATCTGTTCTCTTTGTCTCCCAGTCTGTAGTGAGAATGCCTCACACCGTGAAGCAGTGGTGGGAGAACCTCTCCTTGCTGAGCCCATCTGCTGCACTGTGTATTTTATAAGAAAGTAAGGAAAGTGTCTTTCACATTGGAGCTTGGCCCCTGATGACTTCATGGAGACATTGATGTAGTACAGAGATCTCCAACCGTGGCAACTTTAAGACTTGTGGACTTCAACTCCCAGAATTCCTCAGCCAGCTTGCTCCACAAGTCTTAAAGTTGCCATGGTTGGAGACCCCTGATGTAGTACAAAGTCATTTGAGATCCTCCTCCTTCTCGTCCTCCTCCTGATGTCTTGCAGGTTCCCTTATCCAGGTACTCAAGAGGTTCCACCCTTATTAGCTTTCCACGATATCTGAAGGGAACAGGTGTAGTGTGAGGTGCTCTTTTTCAGAATTCTTTATTCTAATCCTTGCTGTCTTCCTCCCTTTCAGGAGTAGGTATTTTGGGACCAGGGTTCCACTGTCAGTCCAATCGGGCTTTTAGAGGGTAGGATTCTCCCTTCTTGTTCTTTCTAAAGAGAAGAAAACCGTATACACTACAATGCCAATCAAAAGTGGGTGGATAATTGCATTATACAATGTTTACCCACTAGGCGGCATTAGATTGTGTTGGTTTGGGGGTGGTGACTGGATGGAGAAGAAGTGTTTTATGTAGGCTTTTTAAAGTAATGTAATATAGATTCCTCATAGGAGTTTCCTGGCATCTGTAGCTCTTTAGGGTTATGTATGAGAAGAGGAAAGCAAATATATGGGCAGAGGCACAAATGCTTAAAAGGTGAGAGCACAAGCAAAGTCAGGTAATATTTTAAAAGATCAGGTTCTAAAAGTCCATAAGGTTATGGTACAGGCCATTGTAACCCAAAGAGGCAGTGACCCTGTTGTCTGTCCTCTTCCTACCTGAAATATCAATATATTTTCAGTTCTAGGCTCCTCTTCTGTATAATGTTCTGGGGTGGCCTCTTTGGTTGGTGGTGACTCTCCATTTACCTTGTCTTGTCTTGTTTGTCTTCCTTGTATCAGCCGGGATGACGTCATTGGGAAAGTGTGCATCCCTCAAAGTTTGTTGGCCAATCATCCAAAAGGTAAGATTCCCTCTTGGTTGAGAAAGACTTCTCTTCATTTGAATGAGTAAACGGAATGGATGCAGAAATGAATGTGATCATTTCTTCTCCCTTTTGAATCTACTATTAGAACTATTTCCTGTCCAGGCATCTCATTTCTAAAAGCAGAATGATCAATACTTCTGCTTGCAAAGGGTGCATGATGGCTCAGTAGTTAAAGATGCTGAGCTTGTCAGCTGACAGCCTGGGTTTGAGACCGGAGTGATACACAACAGGGTGAGCTCCCATTACTTGTCCCAGCTTCTAGCAGTTTGAAAGCAAGCAAATGCAAGTAGATAAATAGGTACCACTTCGACAGGAAGGTAACAGCGTTCCATGCGCCTCAGAGTATTCTGGCCACATGGCCATGAAACTATCTTCAGATAATGATGGCTCCCTTGGTTAAGAAACAGAGATACACATCACCTCCTAGAATCAGACAGGACTGGACAGGGGAAACCTTTGCCATTAGCATTTTGGTTGCAAGCTGCAAATCTAATTAATTTGCCCTGATAAAGAGGCAGGCTGAAATGCTCGGAGGCATTCACCTCATCTCACTTCATCCAGGGGTGTCATGGTTGGCTGGCTGGAGAGGTTGTAGCTCAGAAGAGGAGAGGAAGATCATTAGCTTTTAACAACACCCAGATTTAGTGGATGAGTTCACCGTAACTTGCTAAAGCCAAGTTAATCAAACAAAACATGGGTGTCACAGAACATTTTGTGCTCCTTATTATACCTTCATCAGATCTTCTGGTTCTCCCCTTGTGCTAAGCTAATGGTTGGGTTCTCACAATGCAAAATGAATACAAAATCCTATTTTAACTTTGTTGTGTGTGAACCAAGGTTTGTGGTGTCCTCTCCTGCTTATTGTTTAGACTTCCCTTATTTTGTTTGGCCTTGCTTCAGGTTGCATTCTTCAACTGTTCTGCATTGCACTTAAGGAACGTTCATGAGCCTTGGCTGCAATTCTGAAGGGCAAACTATAAACTGGGGTTGGAGAACAAATGATTCCTCCAAAGCTTTAGGTATGGACCCCAGGGGTCCCCCAGAACAAAGGGAAAGAAATCAGAATAAATGGAATAAATAAAATCCATTTTTCAATACAAGTAGTCCTGAACTTACAACAGTTCATTTAGTGACCGTTCAAAGTTACAGTAGCACTGAAAATAGTGAGTTATGACCATTTTTCACACTTACGACTTAATAATCATGCTACTAATTTCACAACTGCAGTGATTCACGTAACATTCACTTTTCTAATTTCCATGCTAGACAGAGAACGTGAGATGTTTACTTAAAAATCTAGGGGGAATCTATTGGAAGCAAACTGACTCATCCTTGAGATGGGGGCAGGGAGATACTCTCTCTCTCTGCAGTTGCTGGGGGAATTTGAAAGCTCTTTTAAGAGTAAAAAGGAGCATAGAAATCCAGTTCAAGTCTCTGTTGGGGAAAAAAATTACAAAGCAGGTAGACCAGCTTGGGGTCAAACACGTGCTTTAACCATGGAGTGGATTTTGTCAGCTCAGGTGTATATAGATTTTTAAATGTTTCTTGGTGTGTCTTAACATTTGGTGACTGCCTGGACCAGTCCTTGCTGTTTTTTTTGCAACATCTTTTGGAAGAGGTTTTCTGTTACCTTCTTCTTCCTAAGGCTGAGAGACAGGGATTGGCCCCAAATCACCTTGTGTCAACTGGCTTTGTGCCTAAGATAGGACTAGAATTCACAGGCTCCTGGTTTTAGGGGGTTATGTTGCCTGTTTAGAATAGAAGAGATTGAATAAACAGAGTTGGAAGGGACCTTGGAGGTCTTCTAGTCCAACCCCCTGCTTAGGCAGGAAACCCCAAACCATTTCAGACAAAAGGTTGTCCAAACTCTTCTTTAAAATTTCCAATGTTGGAGTATTCACGACTTCTGGAGGCAAGTTGTTCCACTGGTTAATTATTCTAATTCTCAGGGAATTTCTCCTTAGTTCTAGGTTGCTTCTCTTCTTGATTAGTTTCCATGCCTTGTTTCTTATCCTGCCTTCAGGTGCTTTCTAAGAAAAGAGAGTAAACATTCTTCCTTTTGTAACCCCAACTTACATCCAGTTTAGGTGGGATTAATAGTGGGGAACAACTGAGGACACACAGTCTCTGTGTTCAAACAATACCATTAAGTCAGTTAAACAGGGACCCGACAGGCTATGCTTGGCTCCTATAAACTTTATCTAGATGTGTGTGTGCGTGTATGTGTGTGCATGGTTTAATGTGTTTTGCAAACCCTCCTTGTGTTTTGTTTTTAGTTTATGGTTCACTGTATCATTCAGAAAATGAGTCATTTCAGTAACCAGGCAAAGCACATTGGGAGAACGCAGCTGTTGGTTTTGGGTTTTTCACTAATAAACGAGCCACAAGTCAAGATACAATACAGCGTATCTGGCTGCTGTACAACATCACTGGCTGCTAACAGAAGGAGGTGCACAGTGCTGAACAAGATTCAGTTTCATTAAGACTGGATGCAAATGTTTTAAATAAAAGAATCAATCATTTTAATCTAAGCCAGGGATGTCAAACTCAAGACCCAGGATCCAGATCCAGCCTGTGGGAGTGCTTAGATGTAGTAGTAGTAGTCGTAGTAGTAGTCGTCGTCGTAGTAATCCCAATGTTTATTCTGTTGAGTCAATCCAACCTTTGTAGTTCTATGCCATAGTGGATTAGGCTACCATTTTGTCCAAACATACAGTGGCTTATTCAGTAATCCAAGGTTAATCAACACATGACTTTGAGCAATGTGTGTAAACCAGACGATAAGCAGGGGACTTTCCTGGGGGAACTTTCTATTTCAGCCCATCCTAACTTCACTGATTGCAGGGGGATATAACCATGGCAGGGAGTAAATGAACGCTGTCTACAACTGTAGAAGAAAGGCAGCACCCAACTTTAACTAATAGACGATTATCATGGGGTGGGAATGAAATGTCAAAAAAGTGTTTGATAATCTTGAAGTCTCACATTGCCCCTGTCATGCCCCTGTTGGAGTCTGAATCCAAGGAGGAAGATGAACAGCTGACAGGGAGTGGGAGTGCAGCTCTGTTGGCTGTGGAGGAAACTGGGGAAGGGCAAAGTCTGGCTGGGCAGAGGTAAAACAAGGGAGAGGGAGTTCAGAGGAAGACCCAGGCCCACCCCCTCTTCATCCTAAAGCACGCAGGGAGGAACGGAGAAGAGAGCAACGTGGGTTGCATGGCTTACGGGGGAGGAAAGGGCCCTGATTCACTTCATTAGCCACACCAGGGAAGAGAGTTTAAAAGAGATGCATGCTGAGTGCGACAGCTGATGGGAACAAACGTGAGTTTATCTTGTGTTGACTTTGATTATCTGAGTTCCTGGCATCCTCCCAACTGTGTTGAATTACTACCATTCCTTCACATCTGGAATTCCTTCTCTTGCCCTGCCGGACTAATTACCTCATCTTGCCTTGATTGGACTTATAGTTACAGTTTTTGTTGACCATGTTTTGGACTTTTCTCTGCAGTCAAAAGCTGTTCCTGGGAGAGTTTTTCTCTGGCCAGAAGGTAACCAGGACATTGGGGGCAAATTTGAAGCTAATAAAGGGACTCCTACTGATTATCTGACTGTGTTGCCTTTGTGCCACGCCCTGGGTCATCACAGCACCCATTCCAGCCTGGTAGACTCTGCTGTTGTTCTCATCTTACACATTTGGTTCCACCCCACCTTCTCTGCATGCTCCTGTTCTTAGGCTACAGTGGTTGGTTGAACCTCACGGAAATTGACCCCGATGAGGAAGTGCAAGGAGAAATCCACCTGCAGATCGAGATCATCGGCAACAGTGCTGCAAGGAAGTTGCGCTGTGTTGTGTTTGATGCCAGGTAACAGCAATTTATAATATCACAAATTCTATACTTCTCTGCTCCTTTGATTTGAATTTTTGTTTCCAGTAGGATGGAAACAAATACCAGGAGGGAAAAAAAATGTTTTTAAAAACACGTTTTTAAAAAAAGGTTAAGTGAATCTGGCTTCTCCTTTGATTTTTTTCTTGTCAAAAGATTGCAAAAGCTGATAACATGGGACACAGCAATGTCCGTAAGTAGGAACCAGTGGCCAAATTTTAATCACGTGACCATGAGGATGCTACAAAAGTCATAACGGTCATAAGTTACTTTTTTCAGTGCCATTGTAATTTCGAACAGTTGTTAAGTGAATCATCCCACTTGTTAAGGTAGTAAAATGGTTGTTAAGTGAATCTGGCTTTCCCATTGACTTTGCTTGTCAAAAGGTGATCACATGATCTTTGGACACTGCAATGGTCATAAATATGAATCAGTTGCCAAGCATCTGAATTTTGATCACATGATCATGGGGATGCTGCCAAGGTAGGAACTGTGAAAATCAGTCGTAAGTCACATTTTTCAGTGCTGTAGTAACATTCAGTGGTCATTAAATGAACCGTAGTAAGTTGAGGATTACCTGTATGTTGGACAAACTTAGTTCTTTTGGTTAATTTATAATTTAAACCAAGGAACAGAATGTATTCTCTGATGAGGTTACATATATTGAGAAAGTCCGGAAATATTTCACAAGAAGAGTTCTCCACTCCTCTACTCATTGCAGAATACCTTATGCCACCAGACTTGAAATTCTAGACCTAGAAAACCTAGAACTACGGCTCCTTCGGTCCAATCTAAGTATAGTATATAAAATCATACATTGCAATATCCTACCTGTCAATGAATACTTCACCTTCAACCATAACAATACAAGAGCACACAATAGATACAAACTCAAGGTAAACCGCACCAAACTTGATTGCAGGAAATACGACTTCAGCAACAGAGTGGTCAATGTCTGGAATACTCTACCTGCCTCTGTGGTTTCTTCCCCAAACCCCATAAACGTTAACCTTAGTCTGTCTACTATTGACCTCACCCCTTTCCTAAGAGGTCTGTAGGGGGTGTGCATAAGCGCACCAACGTGCCTACCGTCCCTGTCCTATTGTTTCTTTTTATTTTTCTTATATGTATCCATTTCATGTATTCATAACTATGTTTATACTTATACTATGTTTATACTTATGACCGTTATGATTTTTGTAGCATCCTCATGGTCACGTGATCAAAATTTGGCCACTGGTTCCTACTTATGGCATTGCTGTGTCCCATGTGATCAGCTTTTGCAATTGTAAGCGATTGTAAGCGATTGACAAATCAAATAAATAAATAAAAATATGTTGTTTAAGCCAGGTAAGGTTGAAAAGAAATGGGAACATTATCAATCCTAAAAAAATAATAATCTAAAAATAAATTCTAGCTTTCTTGAAAACTGCAAAATTAGGGAAAGCTTTCAGCTTGATCCTGTTACTGGAGCCCTTTGAGTGTTCTTTCTTTTAGTATCCATTTTTTTTTTCTTCCTCCATTATGGGGGATGTACAAAATCAAACCTAAAACTCGTTTTCCTCCATGTCATGTCTTGGAGTACAAAACAGAGGATTGTTTGCAGTTTCTAAACTTATTTTACAGGAGTTCTGCTGCCAAAATTTCTTAATCTTAGAAGTCACTGTGACTCTGACATGTCCTGTTGTTTTCAGGTCTTAAACTTCCAACTAGCTTTAGAGACTCGGCCAAACGTTTCCTGTCTGGGAACATTCTGAGCTGATATAGCTTTCTTGTTCTATCTGCCCTAACCTCAATAAAAGGAGAGTGATAGTAACAAACTGTGTCTAGCAACCTAAAATGAAAGGAATGACCAATAAACAAGCAATTTTGTCTATCTCAGTCTTTCTCAACCTCAACAACTTGAATATGTCTGAATTTCAACTCCCAGAATGTCCCCAGCCAGCATTCTGGGAACTGAAGTCCACACACCTTAATGTCATTGAAGTTTGAGAAACTGCAGGCCAATCAGTCTAGGCCAGGAGTGTCAAACTCACAGCCTGTGGGCCAGATGCTTCACGCCCTGTTCATGCCCTTGCCCAGTTTAGCAAAGGGGAAAAAGTCACGATACATCACCTGTTGACGCCGTGACGATGCGAGTTTGACACCCCTAGTCTAGACCAATCTGAACAGACAGATTTTTTTAACAGATAATCAGAATTGGAAGGGATCTTGTAGGTCATCTAGTCCAACCCCCTGCCCAAGGGGGAGACCGTACACCGTCTTTTTCTGAGGTTTAGGAAGTGACTGACATTACTTTATAGAAAAAGCACCAGAGAGAACTCAAGAAAAGCCCTAACAAACTTGGGAAAGATCTCTTAGTTCACAAGAAGTCCAAAGTTCTTAAGAAAACAAGAGACTCAAGACACCTCAATTATGCTTGACCAATCTCTTCTTGAAAGTCTCAAGTGATGAAACTCATACAACTTCCGAGGGCAAGCTGTTCCATTGGTTGATTGTTCTGTCAGAAAGTTTCTCCTTATTTCCAAGTTGAATCTCTCCTTGATCAGTTTCCATCCATTATTCCTTGTCTGGCTTTCGGGTGCCTTGGAAAACAGCTTGACCCCTTCCTCTCTGTGACAGCCCCTCAAATATTGGAAGACTGCTATCATGTCTCCCCTGGTTCTTCTCTTCACTAGATTAGCCATGCCCAGTTCCTGTAACCTCATATGTTTGAGTCTCCAGTCTCTCCCAGTCTGCTGTCTTCTAGCTAGATTGCTTTCCATCATTGCAGATTTTTAAGAAAAGATTGGCTAGCCATTGGTCTGGAATGGTATATAGGGTGTCCTGCTTGAATAGAGAGTTCAGCTAGAAGACTTCCAAAGTCCCTTCCACCTCTGTTATTCTGTTCTGTTAAATTCCTAAAAGGGAATCGCTGAGAATTTTGGGAATTGGTCCAGATATCTAGAACTCATCCTGGGATTCTGAATGTTTTCTGACAGGCTTCTGCCATAACCAAAGAAATATAATTTAAAGCCAGACTGCCATAACAATGCAGAGCGTTTTAATAGGGTAAAATTGGAGCAAGGATTGAAAAAGATGAGTTTTACTGGGGGAGGGATGTATATTCCCCACCCCCCCTTGCTTTCTGCAAGCAAAGGATCTGGCCACATGAATCAGAACTGTGAACTTTTCAATTTCCTTTCTTTTCTTGAGCCTTGGAATCCATCAGGTCACTGCTGGATACAAGCATCCTATATTTTTTTCATTAAAATAAAACCCCAGTCTGTAATTGAAGGAAATCACTTTGAAATTACAAGCCGCCTCTGCAAGTAGTGATTTTCTGTTTTGAACATTTCACAGAGTATCATCAGGAAGGGGTAAGTAAGAAAAGAAAGAGAGGGAAGGAGGGCAGCCTCCTTAGAGGATGCATTTTATCATTATTTTTAAAGGCTTTGTCATAGGAATGACAAAAGGGGCTTTGGGGGAAACCACACTGGAGCAGAAGGTTTTGTGCCTTTATTGAGGATTTTACCATTGTTCATTTGTGTTCCATTTTTCTGAATCACACGAATCTCAGAATTCCTCTTTGTTTATTGTCCAAGCAATACGGTTCTCCTGGGCTCCCATCTTCCTGCTTTATAGACCTATGTAATTAGAGTTAGGGGGGAAAAGCATCTTGCAATTAAAAGACGGGCTGGGGAAGATAAAACCAAGCGGAATGTGTCTGAACAGTTGCAAACTTTCAAGGGTTGAGAGCTAGAGGGGCGTCCTGGAAATCACAAGGATGTCAGGAAAATACTATTTTGTACAGCTACCAAAACTAAACAAAATTAAAATGATCGGAAGACTAAAGTATTGATTCCCAAAGGAGGCAGGTTGTTATTTATCTGCATGGAGTTATCGGTTATAAGAATTCTCTAGAAGATTGACCTGCCCTTAGATTTCCTGTATTCTTCAGGAGTGGTTGTGTCTTCTTGGCAGTGTATGGGAGTCTGCAGATAGAAGACCAGCAACATCAATGTGATCTTAATCAGAATAGAGCTGAAAGGGACCTTGGAGGACTTCTAGCCCAACCCCCTGCTCAAGCTCTATATCATTTCAAACAGGTAGCTGACCAGTCTTTTCTTAAAAGCCTCCGGTGATGAAGCATCTACAACTTCTGGAGGCAAGCTGTTCCACCGGTTCATTGTCCTCACGGTTAGGAAGTTTCTCCTTAATTCCAGGTTGCTTCTCTCCTTGATTAGTTTCCATCCATTATTTCTTGTCTTGCCTTCTGGTGCTTTGGCAAATAAGTTAACCCCCTCCTCTTTGTGGCAACCTTTCAAATACTGGAATAAATGCTATCATGCCCCACCACCCCCCACCCCTTCTTTTCTCTAGACTAGCCAAACCCAAATCCTGCAACCGTTCTTCATGTGTTTGAGTCTCCAGGTCTTTAATCATCTTAGTTGCTCTTCTCTGTAGGTCTCAACATCTTTTTTGTAATGTGGTGACTAAAACTGGATGCAGTAGTCCGGGTGTGGTCTTAAGTAAGGATTTATAAAGCTGTAGTAATACAGTATTTTTCGGAGTATATAAGACGCACCTAACTTTTGGGGAGGAAAACAAAAAAGGGGAAAAAAAACCTGCCTCTGCCTCCCAGCACAAGCAGCTGATTGTCGATTGGAATTGCCTCCCGACGACCAGCTGTTTCAGGCTGCAGGGATTGCCATCCGCGCACCATTTTCAGCCTCTGCACGCCCCGTTTTTGGCCTCCATGTGCCCCATTTTTGGCCTGTTCTGGGCGGCGGGGATCAGAATGGACAGAAAATGGGGTACATGGAGGCCGAAAACAGGGCACGCGGAGGCCAAAAATGGGATGCACGGAGATGGCAATAGGCAATGGCAATCTCTGCAGCCTGAAACAGCTGATCGTTGGGAGGCAATTCCAATCAGTTGCTTGTACTTATCAGGCTGTGCTGAAGCCGAAACAGGCTGTTTGCTGTTTGCTGCAAGGAGGCAAATTGCTGGGAGGCAAAGGCCAAAGGGTGGGGGCCAGCGGGTGGGCGGGGCTTCGGCAACATTCGGTGTGTAAGACGCACAGACATTTCCATCCACTTTTGGGGGTGGAAAATGCATCTTACACTCCGAAAAAGATGGTACATGGGTACTGTAGGGTTGACATAGCTAATTTGCTGTAGTGCTTAAGGCATCAGATTAGAAACCAGGAGACTGGGAGTTCTAGTCCTGCCTTAGGAACAAAGCCAGCTTTCCCCCAGCCCTAGGAATGTGGCCAAGGCAAACCACTTCTGAAAAATCTTGCCAAGAAAACTGCAGGCGTTGTCCCAGAATTGGACACAATTTCCAGCTTGTATTCAAAGGTATGCCAAAAGCGTAGGATAGACTTTAGTTTTTTGGGGAGTTGAACGTGTCTTGTTTTTTTCTTATATTTATGCCAATGGCACCTTCAGCATCTGTTAACCTTCCTTCTCTTTCTTTCAAGGAATTTAGCTCGGAAAGATCGGAATGGAGCTTCTGATCCTTTTGTCAGAGTCCGCTATAACAGCAAAATTCAGGAGACTTCAGTGAGTTGAAGTTGTGGGGAGAAGAAGAAGAAGACGGGACTACACCCGTTTTTGAAATTGAAATTGGTTACTTTTTTCTATCCAACTTATTACAATTTAGTTCACAATTTATTACTGCCCCATATTCTACAGGCGGTGCTTGACTTATGACAACAATTGGGACTGGAATTTCCGTTGCTAAACAAGGCAATTGTTAAGTGAGTCATGCCTGATTTTATGACCTTCCTTTTTTCCACAGATTTATTTTATTTAGATCTATAAGACTGATAGTTGGAAAGATTCAAGACAACTTAAACATTCAGTAAAAAACAAAGTGCAAAAGGTTTTTTTTAAAAAATACCCAGCAACAACAACATGCAAAAAGTGCCGTGTTATGCTAGGCCCGTTTTTCACACTTATGACCTTTGCAGCATCACGTGATCAAAATTCAGATGCTGACTCATGTTTATGACGGTTGCAGGGTCCCAGGGTCATGTGATCTGCTTTGGCGACCCTCTGACTAGCAAAGTCAATGGAAGAAGCCAGATTTACTTCACAACAGTGTTGCTAACTAACTGAACAACTTGTAAGAGATTCATTTAACAACTGTGGCAAGAAAAATCATAAAAATGGGGCAAAACTCACCCAATCGCCTTGGTTAGCAACAGAAATGTTGAGTTCAATTGTGTCTGTAAGTTGAAGATTATCTATACCCGTGATGGCGAACCTATGGCATGCATGCCACGGGTGGCACGCAAAGCCATTTGTGCAGGCATGCAAGCCCCAGGCCTTTACCCCTTTACGCCCCTTTACTTCACTGCGCATGCATGCGCCTCCCAGCTGATTTTCGGGCCTTTTTCGGCCTCCCAGAGGAGGAAACCTCTGAGCCTTTATAGGCCAAAAAACAGGTCCAATTTGTATTTTCCTGTATTTTCGGAAATACCGGAAGTGATGAAATGGGCCCATTTTTCAGCCTACAAATGCTGCAGAGGCTTCCCTCCAGCCTCTGGGAGGCCGAAAAAGCCCCGAAAATCAACTGGGAGGCACGCGCATGCACAGTGCAGGTAAAGCGGGGGGGGGGTGGATTGCGCACGCGTGGGGGGGGGAGGGGGGGGGGGGGGTGGGGTGCATAGGAGCCCAAAAAGGGCTCTGACCTATACAATGGAATTGTCTTCCTATTTCTTTCTTCAGGTGATCAAAAAGTCTTGCTACCCCAGATGGAACGAGACCTTTGAGTTTGACTTGAATGAGTCAGCCACAGAAAAGCTGTGTATTGTTGAAGTCTGGGATTGGGATCTTGTCAGCAGGAATGATTTTTTGGGGAAGGTGAGTTGAAAAACAAGGACACACGCTGAAGGCAAGTTAGCACATCTGAGGAGCAAGGAGGCGGCTCTGTGGAAAGTCTGTCCTGTTTTTGCTATATTTAGAAACTCTAAACTTGAGAACAGGGAAGAGAGCAATAACCTGAAGTAGCTGCTTGCAAATTCTTGTGACTAAGGCATGGGATAAGAAGGCCTGAAAATTAAACATGGCTACAGTTGAAATCATCAAGGTCTTGGGTGCTTGTACTGCCTCAAACATGGTGGGGTTCTCGATGATGCTGATGTTTGTGTCTTTGTTTTTTTCACTGTTTCTTCCTTCTTTTTTTCTTAGTACTGTAGGAAGGAATTCCCCCCTCTCCGATTAAAATATTCTTAATTCTTAATGTTAAAAAGAGGCCAGAATATTATATTTCCCAAAAGGAGAAATGGAGAAGCATGCTCTTAAATACAGAAAGCCTCAAGCAGAAGTCTCAAGTCTTTAGAGATCTTTTGTATCCATTAAGAAAGACTGAGCCAAACTATTCACAAACAAAATGCATTCAGCCACAGCTCCCGCAGAAGGCTGGAGCTGATGGGATTAAGAATTTGCATCCCCCCACCCAAATTCTAAGAACAGGACATAATAGGATTAACCCTCCGCCACTGAAATAGTAAGACACAAAGCCCAGTACATTGCACAACCCCCTGGAGCATCTCAAACACAAAACCCAGAACCCTATAAAGATGCATCCACGTGCTTAGTCATTTTGTCAGTCACCCCAGAAACATGCTGCTGTCACTGAAGTTTCTAGGAACCAAATACACCTTTCCTTGCAGTCAGCCTCCATTTTGTTTCCAGTGCCTTTCTCCTGGCTTGGAAGTAGACCAGATTTTTCTTCCTACAGTACACACCTAAAGGAAAGGAAGAATAGCTGCCTTTTAATAGTAACACTGGGACCTATCTATTTGTAAAGCATTGGTAGAGATCCATTGTACAAAGCCATGACTTGCTTTATCCTGGGTTATTCATTATGTTTTATCTTAACGAGTTTAGCAGAAAGAAATAGGAAAAAAATACCAAAAAATGGAAAGGAAGTACAGGAGAAACTATAAAACAAAACACAAATAAAACACAAATAAAACCAGAAAAGGTAGAAGTTATCTAGTTTTGTCACATGTCAGTCAAATGACAGAGAGATATCTAAATCTACCCAAAGGGGTAACATAAAATAAAAAAAATAACAATTCTCTAATAATAGAGGAAATCATAACAGCTGTGTCACAGAAAGAAGTACCTAGTAGTTAAAAATGCCTTTTGAAAAACATATCTCTTGAATCCAATCCTTCATAACAAGAATGGTACTACTTTTTCATTAACTTTTCATTTATGTGTTCAATAAATGGTTGGGCTCCCACAATACCCAAGCCCAAACCAATAAGCCACATGGTACAATGTGTGAATGGATGCTTATTTTTTTAATGTTTTGGCAATGCTTGGGAAAATGTGGCTGCGTAATTAATGATGAGTCACTGCACCACAAAGCAGCGACTGCCTTCCTTTGTCACTAGATCATTGCAGAGTCATCTTTACCGTTTATTTATTAGATGTATTTGCCCGTCTTGGTTCTATGCAACTTTTATTGTTAAGCATGGTAAGGAGCCAACTAGGGCCAGACCTCCATCCCTGCCCTTCCCACATGCTCTTACGAGACTCCCTGGGCATTTGAGAGAGTCCTCAGGGTGGCACACTGTGAGGTGGCTGGGCCACCTGCCTGCATCTTTTATAAAGGCACCTTGGTGGAGATTGTAGGAAGCCTCTCCTCTCCAGATTACAATATTATTTATTCTTAATATTAAAAGAGGCAGAAACAGGGATGAGCTGCTACGGGTTCACCCGGGTTCGGCAGAAACCTGTAGCCAATTCGGAAAACCATCAAATCCCATCCGTGGCTGGCCCCGCCCTCACTCCCCAGGAATCTCCATGTGGCCCATTTTGGATGTCAGGTAAGTGCAGAGCCCACGTGGAGGCTTGGGGAGGGCAAAAACTGGGCCTCCTGGAAGTTCTGGAAGGCCAGAAACAAGCCCGTTTCCTGCCTCCGGAGGGTCTCCGGAGCCCAGGGAGGTCATTTTTGCTCTCCAGAGCCTGGGAAGGATGAAAACAGACCCCCTGTTGTGGTGCAGGAGGCCTACTAGGCCACGCCCACCATGGCCACACTCATCCAGCAACCGGGCAGAGAAACCATTGCTGAAATTTTTGAAGCCCACCCCTGGCAGAATAGAAAAGAGAAAGAGAGAAAACATGTTCTTAAAGGCAGAAAGCAGCCCCAATCTTTCTTAATAGCCTCCAGCAGAAGCTTCAAGTCTTTAGAGAGGGATATTTTGTGCCCATTAAGGAAGATTGGGCCAATTTATTCATAAACAAAACACAGAGAAGGTTGGAGTTGGTGGGATTAAAATTTACATCCCCCACCTAAATTCTAAGAACAGGAAATGACCTTTAGGATATAATAGGATTTACCCACCACCTTTTAGAATAACAAAAGGCACAAGGCTTGCTATATTGCACAACCCCCTGGAGCATCTCAAAACCCTATAAAAATCCATCCATTTCTAAGCCAAGGGGTCGGCCACCCCAGAAATATGCTTCTGTCAATGAAGTTTCTGAAATCCAAATAAATCCAAATAAATAATTCCTTGCAGCCAGTTAGCCTCCATTTTATTTCCAGTGCTTTTCTCCCAGATTGGAAACGGACCAGATTTTTCTTCCAACAAGATGTTATAAGATGGGGGGGGGGGGGCAGGTTCTGCCAGGAAAGGCAGTTTGTAAGAGAGATTGGGTTTTTTTTTTTTGTTTCAGGCAGGGGTCCTCTTGACCACACTAGGCATTGGATGCAAACCAATGACAAAACAGATGTATTTAATGATTTGATTTGATTTATATAGCTACTCATCTCATATATGTAATTTTGAGTGGCTTTCAAGGCTAAAACACAAGCAATAAATGCAAACAATAAGCATTAATAATAAACTCAAACAACAGTTGCTTATATGGATATATTCATGTGCTTTATATTGGGTCAAGACGGCAATGGGGATAATGATAATTTTTAAAAGAAAAAAAACTCTCAACAAAATCAGTCTGACTTAACAGGTACACATTCTTCTTGCAAAGTTAAAGAAATGGCTTGCTGTTCAGTCTCCCAGGATGTCTTTCCAGTTGCCCAGGCCTCTTACAATTGGGATTCCCTGATCTACCTGAATTACTAAGCCTACTTCTGTCAAATAACTCAAATAAATTGACCACGTGCTGCCATCTGCTGGGTTGTTATTATTATTACTGCATATATTTCTACCCTCCCAATCCTCCTAAAGGGACGCGTTGGCTCAGCGGCTAAGACGCTCAGCTTGTCGATCAGAAAGGCTGGCAGTTCGTTGGTTCGAATCCCTAGCGCCACGTAACGGAGTGAGCTCCTGTTACTTGTCCCAGCTTCTACCAACCTAGCAGTTCGAAATCATGCAAAAAATGCAAGTAGAAAAATAGGGACCGCTTTGGTGGGAAGGTAACAGCGTTCTGTGCGCCTTCTGCGTTTAGTCATGCCGGCCACATGATCATAGAGACAGACGTCTTCAGAAAGTGGTGGCTCTTTGCTTTGTAACAGAGATGAGCAACGCCCCCTAGAGCTGGAAACGACTAGCATGTATGTGCGAGGGGAACTGTTACCTTTACCTTTAATCCTCCTAAAAGCAATGTTTTTCAAACTTGACAACTTTAAGATGTGTGGACTTCCAATTCTCAGAATTCTCCACCAATCCACATGTCTTGAATTTGCCAAGTTTGGAAAAAAAAAACTGCCTCAAAATATTCAAGCCATATGAATAGAAAAACCATTAAATTAAAACAACAACCACCAAAACACTTTTACGAGAATCTTAAAGGAGAATTGATGGCAGTGATTTGGAGTAGGGACAATCTTTTATAGAGGCTGTTTTCTGCTCTCCCCCCCCCCTTTCAGGGATCTTGTACATTGGACAATTGATAACAAAATGTTAATTTGCTAGGACTATATACCAACCCCGCTTTGAAAAATACCGTGTTTCTCATATAATAAGGCCAGGTCTTTTTTTTTTGAGCCCCGAAAAAATGGCTAGGCCATCTTTTCGGGGGTGACTTAATTTCCCCCCCCCTTGCATCTTCGGGTGGGTGGGCGGCGATGGCTTGGATGTTGACCTCGGCGTTGGTGGGGCACTTTGTATTGGGGTCAACGCAGGCAGCACCATATCTGGGTGTGCAACAAAAGTACTTCCTAACAGCAAGCTCCCCCCACCATTCCCCCCCCATTTTGCATGTTTTAATATAGGCCTTAATTTGTGGGGAGGGGCTTAATTTCATTTCATGCCTATAAAACATGCTGGGACTTCCTATTGGGGGAGGCCGTATTGTTGGAGAAACAGGGTAGACTGCACCTGTTCGCCTTTATGGCATCTCTTCTGCCACTCAGCTTCCCCCGCCCCCGCCAAAAAAAAATATGAAAGAAACAATTGGGAAATGGCTTGTCCCATTACCTACTCGCCACCTGATCACTGGTTTTTGGATGCTTAACATCTTTTGGAGGACACCATTAGCCCCCTTAGACATTTCTTTCTGATCTGCAGGTGGTATTCGATGTCCAAAGGCTGAAGGCTGTCCAGCGAGAAGAAGGTTGGTTTTTGCTCCGCCCAGACAAATCCAAACCAAGATTGGATGAGTAAGTCTGAATTCTTAGTACCTACCAGATTATCAAAGGAGAAATGAAAACTGAAGCTAGGGAGCGCCTCAGAAGTTCAGAAGGGTTTCCTCCAACAGGTTATCTGAGAAAACGTCAGCCACATCTACCCGACCCATCAGAGTGGGGAGGCAGGGAATGCTGTGGGTCCTATCCCTGAGGGAGATACACCTGTTGGGATCCAGAAGAAGGGCCTTCTCCATGGTGGCTCCCTCTCTCTGGAACAGCATTCCCCCAGAGATTAGAATGGCCCACACTCTAGCACTCTTTCAGAAGTCCTGAAGGCCTGCTTTTGCCAGCAGGCCTGGGGAACCAAGAGCGGGATGGAGCCCATCAAATAGCTCGTGTGATCTGCTGTCGTCGGGGCGGGATGGGTGGGAGTTGGGGAGTGATTTTTTATTTATTTTTTCCAGATTTTGTTCTATTGTACTTTATTAATTTATTTGATTCTTTTTAAAAAAAAAAAAATTTTAAAAATGGTTTTATATTCTGTAAGCTGCCTCGAGTCGCCATGGGCGAATTAGGCGGCAATATAAATTCAGTAAATAAATAATAAATAAAAACATTAGAAGTTGCCTTACAGCAGTGTTGGTGAACCTTTTCAGCACTGAGCACCAAAACGGGAGCGCACACGCAGGAGCACGGAGAAGGGAAGAGCAGCTCCTTAGTGCTGGGAATGTGAGCTTTCGGTTTCCGGCGTGTGCATGTGTGTCACCCACCTAGTCTTCCGGTTTCCGGTGTGCATGCATGCGCAAAGATCAGCTAGACAGCACGCATGCGTGCTGGGAGCTGCTCTTCTGGTTTCCGGTGCTCCTGCTTGAGCAAGACCAGCTGGTTGGTGCACATGTGCACACCGGAACCCGGAAGAGCAACGAGTGCAAGCTAGTGTGCCCGGAGAGATGCCTCTGTGTGTGTCACTTCCGGCAAGCATGCTATAGGTTATTATTATTTTTTGTCCGATTAGTTAATTTTTCTCCTAAGGGTATTAGGAGCACTTGAAATCAGCTTTGCTTCTTTGGGGAATAAATGGAGAGATGCCTATAGGAAGCCTTCCATGAGATCATCCACTGAACTCACATTCCATGAGATCAAACTGAAATGTGTCTACCATCCCCAAATGCTAGGAAAGTGGTAACCATTATAAGGTATATTTAATATCCTTATTTTTCCATGTGTTTCAGAGGGAATCTAGGCTCCTTGCAACTTCAGGTACAGCTTCGGGATGAGATGGTTCTGCCATCCATCTACTATCAGCCTTTTGTTGAGCTGTTGTGCCAGGAAGTTAAAGCAGGGATAAAGGTGAGATGGAATACCAGAATAACAGAGTTGGAAGGGACCTTGGAGGTCTTCTAGTCCAACCCTCTGCTCAAGCGGGAGGCCCTACAGGGTTAAGTGAATGAGGCTTTCCCTTTGAAAGTCTCAAAAGGGAATCACATGACCCAGGATACTTAACCATCATAAATATTAGCCAATTGCCCAGTGTGTGAATTTTTGTCACGTGACCATGGAGATGCTGTAACGGACTTCAGTGTGAAAAACGGTTATAAGTCACTTTTTACAGTGCCATTGTAACTTCGAACAGTCACTAAATGAAGCGTTGTATGTCGAGGACTTCTGTACCATTTCAGACAAATAGTTGTCCAATCTTTTCTTAAAAACCTGCAATGCTGAAATACCCACAACATATGGAGGCAGGTCATTCCACTGTTTAAGTCTCTTGTACCATTCATGTCCCTGAAGAAGGAGTAGTTGGGAGTCCCCAGTTCTTATTCCAAACATTTCTGATCATCCTTGGGCGACCCTAGACCAGGTAGTTCTCCCATGCTAACCTACCTCACAACAGAACCCCACCATTAGGCAGAGTGAAATGCTGGCTTTGTGAAACTGGGGAAAGAGGCAACCAGCACAGCTGAGTAGCCATTCCATCTCCAAGTCATTCCCTTGAAGGATATAGTTCTTCAGGCCACAGAGTCTTTCCTGAACCTTCTAAGCTAGCTCACTGCACCCAGGGGTGATGGTAGATCTTCTCTTATTGCTAATATTGAAGCAAAATTGAGCTGCCAGATCAACGTACATGGAACAAAGGGCCATATCTGGAGATCGAGTCATGGCAATTGGAGTCCTTTTCTTTTCTTTTTTGTTTGAAACATTTTGTTGCTTATCAAAGTACAGTATTTTTCGGAGTGTAAGACGCTCCGAAATATAAGACATACCTAGCTTTTGGGGAGGAAAACAGGAAAAAAAAAACCTGCCTCTGCCTCCCAGCAATTTGCCTCCTTGCAGCAAACAGCAAACATCCTGTTTCAGCTTCAGCACAGCCTGATTAGCACATGCAGTTGATTGTTGGTTGATCGGCCTCCCGATGATCAGCTGTTTCAGGCTGCAGGGATTGCTGTCGCCTATTGCTGCCTCTGCAAATTCCATTTTCAGCCTCCGCATCCCTTCTTCAGCCTCCGCACACCACATTTTGACCTCCGCACACCCCATTTTTGGCTCGTTCTGGGTGACGGGGATTGGAACAGGTGGAAAACGGGGCATGTGGAGGCTGAAGACGGGACATGCAGAGGCCAAAATGGGATGCGGATGGCAAAAATGGGCATGTGGAGGCAGCAATAGGCGATGGCAATCCCTGAAACAGCTGATCGTCAGGTGGCCAATCCAACCAACAATCAGCTGTTTGTGCAAATCAGGCTGAGCTGAAACTGAAACAGGATGTTTGCTGCAAGGATGCAAATTGCTGGGAGGCAGGGGCCAAAGGGGGGGGGGCGGGGGGGGGGGCGGGGCTTCGGCAACATTCGCTGTATAAGACTCACAGACATTTCCACCCACTTTTGGCGGTGGAAAAAGTGCATCTTATACTCTGAAAAATACAGTAGCTCCTTGCTTGATGAAGATTCTCAGACTGAAGAAGCTGCTTTGATAAGCTGCGAAATATTTCAAACCAAAAAGAAAAGAAGTCCAGTGGCCACGATTCACCTTCCAGGATAACTCTGCCTGGATGACTGAGAATCTTCATCAATGTTTCATCTTTTGCCTTAGGCAGGAAAATGTCTTTGGCTCACACTTATGGCTCTTGGGTGGCTTGGAATGGAAGGCATCGGCACAAAGGCTGTACGCGTGATGAAAATGTCCTTGATAAAGCAGAGAATGCAGAAGGTTATGTTCAAAGAGACACACGAAGCATTATGTTTTTAGGAAAAAATATCCCCTCCCCTTCTGAAGTTAATGTGCATTAACTTCTCCATGAAATGTATTTCTTCTGCCTACGCTCTTCTCCATACAGAACCAGAAACCGCACTTAATAACCCTGATTGATGAGACCACAACAGCTGAATGCAGACAGGAACTTGCAGTCAACCTTGTCAAGCTCTTCTTGGGCCAAGGCTTGATTAAAGAGTTCTTGGACCTCCTCTTCAAACTGGAGCTGGACAAAACCTGTAAGGACCAGGGCAGGAGGGAATAAGTTTGTGTGTGTGCTGTGCAAGCGTGGGAGGGAGGAGAGGGGAGGTTGCAGTGGTGGGATTCAGTTTTTTTTTACTACCGGTTCTGTGGGCGTGGCTTGGTGGGTGTGCCGTGGCTTGGTAGGTGTGGCTTGGTGGGCGTGGCAGGGGAAAGATACTGTAAAATCTCCATTCCCTCCCCACCCCACTAACCTGCTTTCAGCTCCATTCTCCTATGCAGGGCAACCAAAGAAGACTCAGCCAATCAGCTGGGACTCAGGAGTCAGAAAATAGATGGGGGCGGGGCCAGTCAGAGGTGGAATTCAAAACTACTGGTTCTCCAAACTACTCAAAATTTCCGCTACTGGTTCTCCAGAACTGGTCAGAACCTGCCAAATAGTGTTGACTCCTGGTGACTGTTGGAAAAATCCCTGCAATTTCCTTGGTGTGTGTGTGTGTGTGTGTGTGTGTGTGTGTGTGTGTGTAATTGGGGATGTTGAGTTTGTTTTAATTGCTTTTAATGTTAATGAAACCATGGATATTTTAATATTGCTTCTGTCACATAAATTGCCAAGAGTTCATTCCGATTTTCATGGGCTATACATGTAATAAATTAAATACCATGAAGAGTGGTATTTAATACCATGAAGGGTTCAAAGTGGTTAAACTAGTAGCAATAAGCAGTTTGTGGTTCCATGTGATATCTTAATGTGTAGCATGTAAACCAGGACACTATGTTAAATCTTTTTTCCCATTTTGGTACAGCATGCTATACAACAGGGCTCCTTAAACTTGGCAGCTTTAAGACTTATGGACTTCAACTCCCAGAATTCTTCCTCCAGTCATGTTAGCTCAGGAATTCTGGGAGTTGAAGTCCACAAGTCTTAAACTTGCCACGTTTGAAGACCCTTGCTATATAAGAACACATTTTGTTATTTGGATATACAGCATTTTGTGTAAATGCAGACATTGGGCTCACTAAACCTGTTCCATTCAGTTTATTAATGGCCTGTCATTTCTTGTCTCTTAATCCCAATGAGTATTGTGGTCGATTTTGTTGTGACCAAACTGCTTTGCCTCCAGTTTGGAATTATCAAGGTATATAGAAGCTTTCTGAGTAGGCAGGATGGGCAGCAGAAGGTACGCAAAAGAGAATGCAAAGAGGAGAGAATATCTGAAATAAGACATAAGGAGGAGAGCGCAATTATTTTTGAAAAAAGAGGGAAGTCTTTTGAGTTGGCAAAAAAAAATATTTGAAAGCCAGTGATGGCAAAGATGAATATCATATTGGTTTCAGATAATCATTTGTGCTGCTTCTATCATCTAAGAAAAAGATATATCTGAATCAAAGGAGACAACCAATGAAAGATGCCTTGACCCTTTCAAGGGTCAAATAGATAGCAAGTCATCCTGTTTTTTTTTTTTTCATAAAATGGGATGAAGTGGTTGAATGGGGTATATGGAACAGTGACCAATCATAAACCACTTTCTGTGTTTCAGCTGAACCCAACACGTTGTTTCGGAGCAACTCTTTAGCTTCTAAGTCTATGGAGTCATTTCTGAAGGTACTTTGTGGGATTCTGCCTTCCTTCTATGACAGGTTGTGGGAGGCTTTTACTAGCATTTTCTGATGATGAAGCTCACTATCTTCTGCTGTGTCTCTAATGTCTGACTGTGTAGGTGGCAGGTATGCAATACCTCCATCGAATCCTTAGGCCATCTATCAACCGAGTGTTTGAAGAGAAGAGATACATCGAACTAGATCCCAGCAAAGTGGAAAGCAAAGAGATCGGGTAGGAAGAAGGAAGGAGCCTCTCTCTTCACAAAACCTTGAGAAGTGGTTGTAGGTGATGGGCTGCTGGGGGTTTCTCAGGGGTTCGGGAGACCATCTAGCTAAGATTCTGCAGAGTTTGGGGAACCCCCCAAATCCCACTCCTGGCTGGCCCCGCCAACCCCACCCCTCCCAGGTAAGTGCAGGGTGTATGCGGAGGCTCAGGGAGGGCAAAAAACGGGCCTCCCGGCAGTTCAGGAAGGCCGGAGACCGGCCTGTTTCTGGCTTCCAGAAAGCCTCCGGAGCCTGGGGAGAGCAAAAACGCTCTCCCCCGCCGTGGTGCAGGAGGCCAACTAGGCCACGCCCACCATGGCCACACCCACCCAGCAACCGGGCAGAGAACCCATGGCTAACATTTTTAAAGCCCACCCCTGGGTGCCTTCACAAAATGGCAGCCCTTATGAGCATTATCAATCACTATCCTCCCATTTACCAGAATGGAAATAGGTGGGGGCGGGGGTGGGATTCTACCGGTTTGGACCAGTTCTATAGAACTGGTTGTTATGATTATGCGGAGAACTGGCAAATTGTGACCCTGGCTGGCCCCACTCCTCTCCGCCCTCCCCTCCCCTCCCAATCAGTCCTTATCATGCAGGCACGACATTGCTGACAGCATTCTCCCCGGCCCCAGTCCCCAGTCACTCCTTAAGGGATTTCTTTTTTTTCCTTCCCTCCCAATGATCAGCTGTTCCAATGACCATCCGTGCCGGGATCCCCCTCACTGTCTTACTGCTTCTCCCAGGAGGCTTCCCTGAGGCCCAGGAGGCAAAAAGGGGTGTGTGTGGGGGTGTTTCACGCCCTCCCTGCGCTCCGTGTTTTGCCTTCCTGGGCCCCAGGGAAGCCTTCTGGGAGCAAAAACGCCCCCCCCCCCCAGGAGGCTTCCCTGAGGCCCAGACTACAAAAAAGCCATGCCTACCCAGTCACATGACCATGCTCACCTAGCCACGCCCACCTAGCCACACCCACAGAACCAATTGTTAAAAAATTTGAATCCCACCCGGGGTGGGGGTGGGGTGGATGGGACCTTTTGTTCTCCTATTTTCCATCCCCGGTTCTTCAAAAATGGCTGATTGGATTCTCAAATGCATTCTGGGAAATAACGTTGACGTGTTATTTTTTTAAATATGCCAGTTTCGATGTTAAAAATATATTTTAGAATAGAAGAACCACCATGTTAGTGCCTAAGACAACTGAGGGAAAGTTCTGTCAGTGTCAGACATTTAAATTCTTTACCCGGGTGCTGTTCAGGCATAAAAATGCAAAGTCTGGAGGATTTATATAATTCATAATAAAAACCAGATCTGCTTATCAAGGAACTAAAGTGGGTCTTGAATCCTAGTGCTTGCTAGAGGTGATTCTCATTGTCTTATTGCTCGAGGTTTTGTGATGAAAACATGTATCTGGCAACATAATTGTAGAACATTTGAATTTTGTAGCTGGTAGACAAGTTACATTGCATATTCCTCTGACACTTTGAATATGGAATAGCCTTGCTTTATTGTTTCTTAAGTAGTCAATTCCTATTCTTCCAGTAAGTCAGTATTAATTAGCAATTTCTCTGCATTATTTTTCTCCTTAAATGGATGTAGGTACAGGAAGAAATATTTATAACGTGACATGTATCTGTGCTTAGAACTTTGCTAAGAAGCTTTGCATGCTGAGAGTCCAAAAATATGTAAAGCACAAAAGGCATCTCGCTAGTACTGGAATTGTTGAATAAAATTTTAGATCTCTGGGTAGTACAATTACAGCACATTCTTTAGGAAATTAATGGTTGCCTGGTTGAAGAACCAGCACCAGTTGCCTGGTTGATCCTGGTTGCCTGGTTGAAGAACCAGCACCAGTTCTACTAGGGCTTCAGCTAAGTCACTGTTTCTCAACTGTAGCAATTTTAAAAGGTCTGGATTTCAGATTTCCAGCTGGCATGGGGAATTCCGGGAGTTGAAATCCACTCAGGTTAAAATGGCTAAGGTTGAGAAACACTGAGTTTAAAAGCTGCCTCTGATTCTAATGATGTAATAAGTCATTCAACCTGCTACTTTCCAGCAAACTAATGGGCTATTCAGGGCATGAAGCAGCCATTTTGGACGTCTGTGAAGATTCTCAGGCATCCAAGTCGTAGTTGTCCCAAAGGTGCTTTTTTTTTGAAGAGGAAACTGTTTTTTTTGTTTTTCTTGGAGGACATTTTGCTTCCCTGAATTGAAGCAGCTTCTTAAATGAGAAGAGAAACATCTTCCAGGAAAAACAAAGAACGTCTAGTTGCCTCTTGAAAAAAGCACCTTTGGGACAACCATGTTGAATATGTCATCAGTCTGATTGGGGACTGTATTTTTGGTAAAATCCCACATGGCTGTGATTGGCATACAGGGAAGGTCTGAGTTATTCGGTTATGTTTGCTTCTTGGTCCAGATGCTCTAGCCTTCACCGGATCCACAGTGAAAGTGAGGTGATCCAGCAGAGTGGCCAGTTCCTTCAGTCGTATCTGACTGACCTACTGAACACCATCACCAGGTCTGCCAAGATGTGCCCGCCTGTCATCCGTGCCACTTTTCAGCTCCTTTTCAAGAGAGTTGCAGAACGGTTCCCCGAAGAGAAAAATCAGGTTGGTTGGGCAGAATTAGATTCTTCTAACTCAATCCCGCTCCTCTTGCAGGAATGTGGGGTTATGTTTTTATAAATTCTTTGACAGTTTTTGTAATTACAAATTCTTTTGTAAGTCTTCCACTTCTTTGTCAGGTAAGGTAACTTGTGTGATCTTGTGGGAAGAAAAGCAGCAGGATCTTACCCAGGGGTGGGATTCAAATTTTTTAACAACTGGTTCTGTGGGCATGGCTTAGTTAGTGGGCGTGGCTTGGTGGTCATGTGACTGGGTGGATATGACTTGGTGGTCATGTTATTGGCTGGGTGTGGCCAACTCAATATCACTCACATCGAGGCACGCATCTCCTTGCCTGGCCTCTCATGACTGTGAGGATGCTGCAACAGTCGTAAGTGTGAAAAATAGTCATAAGTCACTTTTTTCAGTGTCATTGTAACTTTGAATGGTCCCTCCACACAAGCAAAGTACCAGCAAAGGAGGGGAGAAGAACTCCAGAGAAGTTCCTGAGACAGGAAGTCTAGTCCTGCCAAGAATGTAATAAGGGTTAACGGAGAGGCAGTTTCTGTAAGCAACACCAGAATGTTTCCTTTCTGCCTTCCTTACAGGATTAGGCCAGTAATTTCTTCTAACAACCGGTTCTAGCGAATAGGTGCGAACTGGTAGAATCCCACCCCTGATCTTACCGTCCCACCCAGCAGGGACTTGAATGTGTTTTTAACCAATACCTTAAGGAAAGGCCAGTTTCATTTCTACTTTTGTTATCTTATTCTTACCACTCTCCTTTTCTCCAAGACACAAATGGAGAGGTTTGGTATTGCCTGTCATATTGTTTTTGTCCTTGGTCTCTTCCCATCCCCTTTCAAAAACTCTGTCCTTCTGCACTTACAGAATGTGAAATTCATTGCCATCACAAGCTTCCTCTGCCTACGATTCTTCTCTCCAGCCATTATGTCCCCCAAACTTTTCCACCTGTGGGAGAAGCATGCCGATGCTCACATCAGCCGGGCTCTGCTTTTGCTGGCCAAGGTAAGACCTTGTCCCAGAAGAAATGCTCTGAATAGCCTGATGATGTCCAAAAGGGGTCCTTCTTTTGACTCTTGTCAAATGTCCCTGTTTTCTTTTAGAGTTTCTTATTTCATCTCATCTTGCTTCCCTTCCCCCTCTCCCTCTCCCCTCCCCCTCTCCATCTGCCTCTCCTTTACAGCCCTCTCCCTTTCCTCCTGCCAACTCCCCTCCTCTCCCTTCTGTCCCTCTCCCTTGCCCTTCCCCTTTCCTTCTGCCTCTCCATGTTCTTCTCCCCTCTCCCTCTCCTTCTCCTCTTTCCCGCTCCCCTCTCCATCTCCCTCTTCCTATCGTCTCCTCCCTTTCTCTCTCTCCCCTACTCCTCTCCCTTTCCCTTTCCCCTCTCCCTCTCCTTCTCCTCCTTCCCACTCCCCTTTCCATCTTCTGCTCCCTCTCTGTCCTCTCCTCCTCCTCTCATTCTTCCCACTCCCCTCCTCCTTCCCTCCCCTCCCCTTGAGCCAAACATGACACCTGATTGGATTGGACCAGGTGGCTATTTAAATCTCAGTCCCTTTCATCGCATGAGTCCCAGCATTCTCTCCACTGCAAACCATTCTGGCTTTTCTCTCAATCTGGGTGAAGCTTGTTCTTGAGTTGTGGTGACTTTATTTATTTATTTTGATTTGTCAATCGCTTACAAGATAATAGGTATAAGTATATGCATAGTTATGAATACATGAAATGGGTACATATCAGAAAAACAAGAGAAACAATAGGACAGGGAGGGTAGGCACGTTGGTGCGCTTATGCACGCCCCCTACAGACCTCTTAGGAAAGGGGCGAGGTCAATAGTAGACAGTCTAAGGTTAAAGTTTGTGGGGTTTGGGGAAGAAACCACAGAATCAGGTAGAGTATTCCAGACATTGACCACTCCGTTGCTGAAGTCGTATTTCCTGCAATCAAGTCTGATGTGGTTAACCTTGAGTTTGTATCTATTGTGTGCTCTTGTATTTTTATTGTTTGTAGCTGAAGCATTCATTGATTTTCTGATTTTTCTGCTGGGCCAGGCTGTCCAAAACGTGGGGAACATGGACAACAGCATCAGCCGCACCAAGGAAGCATGGATGGCCCCCCTGCAAGCCACCATTCAACGCGGTGTTGCCCAGATGAAGCAGTTCATCCTCCAGCTAATTGACATTGAGGAGAAAGATGGTAAATGCTTGATAAAGCCAAACAAATTAAGAAATGTTTTGGTTACTACAAGCAGCAGTGCTTTCTCTGAGCCATCAGCCAGAAAGTAGTTTAGTGGTATCTGAAATTTAGCGCCTGATCCCATTTCTTTTTTAGTATGGCAGTCTTCAGTTTATGACCATTTGTTTAATGATACTTCAAAGTTATAACAGCCTCAGAAAAAAGTGATTTACAATCCTGTTGTATGTATGTTGTAATATCCCATGCATATCTACAAAAGGTGCAGAGCCTGCATCCCAAGGACAAAAGCAAAGCTGATGACCAAAATAGCAAACTCCTGTGGATGAGTCTGGTTTCTCATCCTTGGTATCATTCAAAGAGGGGAAAGGCAGCAAAGCCAGATGGCTTCACTAATGGCTTTGAGTAAGACACCTTGCAGGGACATTCCCCATTAGCAACAAAGACTATATAAGTAGGGCTGAGGTTAACAATGAGGGCAGCAGATTATATCTGGTGATTTTCTGCCAACTTGTGCTATTACTGGTGTTATTATTATTTCCTGCTCATTCAAAACGCATGCACATATATTGCGTTCACTGCTGCGGCTGTTGCATTACAGAATTAGACCTGCAGAAGCCCATCTCCCTGCAACCTCAGGTTGTAAAAGAAGGGTACCTGTTCATCCACAAGGCGAGAAGCAAGGGGCCTCTCCTCTCGTTCTCTTTCAAGAAGCTCTATTTCTCTTTAACCCATGAGGCTCTCACCTGCGCCAAGACACCCAACTCCAAGGTAGGTGAAGGACAGAGACTGGCCACTATCAGAGGCTCTGGCCATGGTCCTTGCTGAAATCGCTTCTCTTGAAACCCTTTATATAAGTTGGGGAGTCCAAGGAAGGAGGGCCAAGGAAGGCTAGCCAATCATCACACTGTAGAAAGGGAAGTCCCTCCCCCCAAACAGCAACCAAATGGCCAGGCTCAAATTAGCTGACTTTAGACAAATTAGAGCTGTGATGGCATAGTAGTTAGAATGCAGTATTGCAAGCTAACTCCCTTCTGCCAGGAGTTCAAGCCTGACTTGATCAAGGTTGACTCAGCCTTCCAGCCTTCTAAAGTGGGTAAAACGAGGGCCCAGATTGTGGGGGGAAATAGGCCGACGCTGTAAACTGCTTAGAGAGTAAAGCATAGTAAAGCACTGGGAAGTGGTATATAGGTGTAAGTGCTATTGGTATTGCTATTTATGTGAACATTGAACTCTCTAGAAAAAGAACCAGTTCTGGGAAAAGTGGGAGGGAAGAGAAGTTGAAGTTGCTGAGCTGACTTCAGTTGCAGTTGCAATGAGGGCACCACTGGGAGATTTAAAAGACCATGTTAGGGATAGATCGCTGTGGATATAATCGCCGTGGCACAGTGGTTAGAGTGCAGTACTGCAGGCTACTTCTGCTGATTGCTGCAATTTGGAAGTTCAACTCTCACCAGGCTCAAGGTTGACTCAGCCTTCCATCCTTCCGAGGTGAGTAAAATGAGGACCCAGATTGTTGGGGGCAATAGGCTGACTCTGTAAACTGCTTAGAGAGGGCTGTAAAACACTGTGAAGTGGTATATACGTAAGTCTTAAGTGCTGTTGCTATTGCTATAATCTATTCTCTAGGAGTCAAAAACAACTTGATGGCACATAATCAAATCTCAGAGGCCTTGAAGCAACATAGTATAAGAATGTTGGACTAGGAATACAGAGACTTAAATTCAAGTCTCGGCTATTAAACTCTTGGTGTGATTTTGAGGACCAGCTGCTATTGTGCTGAAGAAGAATAACTTTCAAGAAAGCTCAGAATTTAATTTGTTAGCAATGGAATATGACAGTGTGATAGTACAAGTTTCAGCTACAGTGGGAAGAACATTTCTGGATGGCCAACAGCCACACTTAATGTTTTCAGTGGCAATGATTTTGGGGTAGCTTTAAGTGTTTTGCTGACTCAATGGTTAAAAATGCTCTGTGCACCTCGGTGTACAGACATGCTGGCTAGATGACTACAGAAGTGTCTTTGGACAACACTGCCCCCCTTGGCTAAAGAACAAAAATAAGCACCACCCCCTAGAGTTGGACATGACTGGATAGGGCCGTGATGGTGAACCTATGAGGTGGCACGCAGAGCCCTCTCTGTAAGCGCACAAGCCATCGCCTAGTTCAGCTCTGCCACACATGTGCGCATGCACCTCCCGCCAGCCAGCTGGTCTTCAAGTCTCTGCCACACATGTGCAGGGGGCGGGGCACATGTGTGGGGGGACATGCACGCATGCACGGGGTGGGGTGCATGCGTGGATGATGTGTGCATGCATGGGGATGCGCATGCATGCGCCAGGGATGGACCAAATGCACAGGGGGCACGTGGACACTATATTTTGGGGGGGGTGCGCATGCGCATTCACTTTGGACACTCGGTGCCGAAAAGGTTAGCCATCACTGGGATAGGGGAAAGCTTTGCCTTTACCTTTTTAAGTGTTTTCCATTTGAGGATAACTTTAGCAATAGCACTTAAGACTTATATACCGCTTTACAGTGCTTTACAGCCCTCTCTAAGCAGTTTACAGAGTCAGCATACTGCCCCCGACAATCTGGGTCCTTTAAAAGAGGATTTGTCAAATTCATGGAGGAAGAAAGCTCTACTTCTAGGTATTACCCATTGTGATGGTGTAAGAATCTCCATGATTAGAGACAGCCTGCTCCAGAATTCTAGTGGCTACGAGGGGAAAGTGTTGTTGGAAGCATCCGGTTGGATTCACAGTGAGAGACAAACTTTGTTTCCATTTGACTCAAGATTTCTTGAATATATATTTCTGGGATTTCCTTTCAGAAAAGCTCCTTTGTGCCACTGAGTAGCATCCGGGCAGCTGAGAAAGTAGAGGAGAAGAGTTTCGGTATCTCCCATGTCATGCAGATCATCTACACTAACGATGCTGGGCAAGAAGACACGGCTTACCTGCAGTGCAAGGTAGAGACACAGCAAGTCACATTTGGTTCTGACGGGGCGGGAGGAGCAAGACTTCATCTGGGTGGCCCCATGGCAGAAGTTGTATTGGTAGATACAACATGCCACTTGTTTTGTGTGAGGAGCAGCTATATCAATTAGAGAAATAAATACATAGAATCCAGCAGTTTCTCACATTTGCAAAACCGAGAGATGCTTTCAAATAAAATGCAAGGGAATCCAAATATTTTAAGGAGAAACAAAAACGCACCCCGTTGATACTTTGCCCTAGCAGGTGTAGCACTGGGCATCTTTGTCTGAGTTTAGAAGCTAAGCGGAGTCAGGTCTGCTAATACCTGGAAGGGAAACCACTAGGAAATCTCAGGGCTATAGTCAAAATTTCCCCAACCAAGACAGCAGAAAACTACCGTATTTTTCAGATTATAAGACGCACCTTGTTTTAGAGGAGGAAAACAAGAAAAAAAAAGTTTTTGCCTCCACCTTCCAGAGTGGGTCCGGAAGCACTCTGCAGGCCAAAAACACGCCGGTTTTTAGTCTCCCAAAGCCACCTCGCATCCCATTTTTGGCCTCCCCGGCATCCAGAAGTACTCCGCAGGCCAAAAACATGCCCATTGTTGGCCTCCGGAGCAGTGGTAGGATTCAAATTTTTTTACTACCAGTTCTGTAGGCGTGGCTTGGTGGGCGTGGCAGGGGAAGGATACCGTAAAATCTCCAGTCAGAGGTGGTATTTGCTGGTTCTCCGAACTACTCAATTTCCGCTACCGGTTCTCCAGAACTGGTCAGAACCTGCTGAATACCACCTCTGGTCCCACTTTCAGTCTCCCTGATGCCAGGGAGGGCAAAATGGGATGCGCGTAGGCTTCGGGAGGCCCAAAACGGGTCCATATTCGCTGTATGATGCACAGACATTTCCACCCACTTTTTTTGAGTGGGGGAATGCATCTTATACTCCGAAAATACGATAATTTCGTTCTGCTGCAAGAAAAGTATTTGGATGTACCAATGAATTCACCAGGAGATGAATTTAAATTGAGAGACACTTTATTTTTTATGTGAGTTTAACAATAGCATAGGCCTTATTTGCATTGTGAGAATGATCCAGGCATCGGTTAGGGTTAACCCCAATAATTCCAGTTTTGTGAGCCAATAGCTAATCTGGGGTGACTCATTGGTGCTGTTTCTGTTAGGATGAAAGGCTTGACTGCAGTACATGAAAACAAAGGACCACAGGCACAGAGAACCAAGAGAAGTTCAATTTTGCAGTCCCTCTCTAGATCTTTGTCTCAATAATGACTGATAACAAGGCCAGGTAGCCCTCCAGTAAGCAGTTAACATAACATGAAAGGAGTTTATTAAATTAATTTAGCCCCATCCACCTCGAAAAAAAAGAAAGGATCTGTCTCTAGCTAATTATAATCTTCTTTGAACACTGGGTCAATTAAATTAAGTTTTGCAGTTGACAGAACCTATATTAGGCATTGACATTTAATTAGACCGTGAAACCATTGCATCAAATACATTTGGGAAATAAATGAATCAGATGAATCATGTCTGAATCTGGTTGTAATTCCATTCTATATTTGCATTTTATCATTGGCTAATTTTAATATGCATGGTTAAGTACCAACTATGGTTCAAGCATCCGGTTATATTTCTATTCTCTTATGGACAAATGTCACAGTGAACAAGATTGAAGGTGTGTATCTTTTAAGGGAATTAAAAGTAGCTCAACGTTGGCTTCCTGACTTTTGTGTCCATTCTGCTTTCTATTGACTTGCAGTTTTCCCTGGTCGAGCAAGTGTGTGGGATATACAGCAACTGGAAAAATCACAGCCTGCGCCTTGTAGCATCTGTTTCCCTAGAAGGGATTGTAGGGCAGAAAAAGGGGGAATGTGTTAAAGGCCCTGGATACATCCAGTCAAAAGAATCCATGGCATTGATGTCTTTCTGCCTTGCCTTGTTTCACAGTGTGTGAATGAGCTAAGCCAGTGGCTCTCAGCCTTACGGAAAGTCTGCAGGAACAACGTGGGAATGCTATGTTCCTATCATCCAGGGGTTTTCAGAGGAGACAAATGGAGCTGCTGCCACCTAAAGGACAAAGCAGGTATTGCATCATTTGACAATGCTACTGTACTGCCTTTGTTCTCTCCCATATCTCTAGGTGTGGGAATGTGTGTCACAATGTTTTCTCTTTAAGTTTATTTTAATATATATCAAGATATATAGAGAGCTTTTTTTAAAAAAGAAAAACTATAGAAAATAAAAATGTACAGCTACTCCTTGTGTAACGATCACTCGCTTGCCTACCATTTAAAATTATGATGGCTCTTCCCAGAGCTATATGTCTGTGGAGAATCTCAATCCTCCAGATCATGGTTGTCCCAAAGGTGCTTTTTCAGGAGGCAACTGGACTTTCTGATTTTTTCTTTGAAGACGTTTCACTTCTCATCCAAGAAGCTTCTTCAGTTCTGACTGAATGGTGGGGAATAGAAGGACTGCAAGGAGTACAAAAGTAACTTGTGACCAGCCCATTACAGAGTCCCTGCAGCCATGTGATCATGATTCAAATGCTGGGCAGCTTATCATACATTTACAAGAGTTGCTGTGTCCCATGGTCACATGATGGTCATTTGCAACCTTCCCAGCCATTTGCTTCCCACCTGCAAAGTCAATGAGAAAGCCAGCAGAGAAGATCGTAAGGCACACCCTGGGATTCTCACTTAATGACTATGGCAACCATATAAAGACTGCAGTAAAAACAGTCATAAAATAAGGTCACATAACAATTCAATCCCTTAACAAGGAGTTTTCTTGCCCCTATTGTGGCTGTTAAGTCAACGACTATCTATAGTTTGGGACTACGTAGGACTCTTGGTCAGCAAGATGATTCTCCAGAATTGGAAGAGTGTGGTTTCAGTGCTCCCTTTCTTTGTTTTGAAGGTCTTGGTTGTGACAAAACCCGGCATGGAGTTACTCTGCGGGAATGGAATGATCCCTTGGATCCTGACTTGGAGGCTCAGCTGATATTCCAGCATCTGCTTGCAATTCAAGAAGTAATGAGGTGACTTGACTGACCAAGGCTTCCTCACCCAATGCTGAAGTATTCTTGTAAAACAGGGGTACTTTGGCTTTTAATTCTTCATGGGCCTGGATGGTGCTACATCAATCATTTAAAAGAAAGTTATGTGGTTGCCAAGAAATAACATCAGAATATAACCATCCTCAATCAAACACTCTAGAAAGAGTGCAGAGAAGAGCAACAAAGATGATTAGGGGACTGGAGGCTAAAACATATGCAGGAACTGGGCATGGCTAATTTAGTGAAGGGAAGAACAACGGGTGACATGATAGCAGTATTCAAATATTTGAGGGGCTTCCACAGAGAGGAGGGAAACAACCTATTTTCCAAAGTATCCGAAGGCCAGACAAAGAACAATAGATGGATACTGATCAAGGAGAGAAGCAACCTAGAACTAGGGAGAAATTTCCAAACAGTGAGAACAATCAACCGATGGAACAGCTTGTCTTCAGAAATTGTGGGTGCTTCATCACTGGAATATGCTCCACCCCATATTTGGGTAGATCAGGTTGCCCTGAGAGATCAGTCTCGCTGGAAAAACACAATCTTCCTCCCCTGCTTGGTGCAGCCAACAAAGTGAGGAGAGCCTGTGCCCTAGAGGTTAATACTTCTGCCTAATATGCAAGCAGCTTGGGTTTGAATCCCAGAAAGGTATGGCTAGCTGATGAGAGCTAAAAAGCTTGAAATAGTTATACTAGTCTCCCTTTATTTCTATGTCGGTAAAATTAAAATTTAACACAAAATAGTTTGTTGCAGAAGCCACTGCCTGCAAAGACTCCTGGATTGGGGCCGAAAGGTGAAAGCAGAAGCAGTATGTTCCATCCCATATTTGGGTAGACCAAGTTGCCCTGACAGTCTCACCAGAAAAAAACACTTCATCCCTTGAGGGTTTCAAGAAGATACTGGGCAGAAATGGTGTACGGTCTCCTGTTTGAGCAGGGGATTTGACTAGATGGCCTGCAAAGTCCCTTCCAACTCTGTTATTCTGTTATATTCTGCCCTAATTAGCATTTTTTTTCTTTTTTGGAAGAGATTGCAAAGACCAGACTCCTCTCTAGAGCACAAAAAATCTCCAGAGACCGTTCTCATCTTGGTCATTCATAGTTCGAATTGTTACCATCAGGGAGACCTTATAGGTGTCTTAAAATGAGGACTAATAGACTGAGGAAACAGTTTCTTTTCCAAGGCAATAATTGTCTGGAATCAAACAGTATGTTTGTGATTTAGTTCTATGTATAAAGTGGCATTTTTAAACTATCTAAACATATGTTTTAAGTAGGTTTTAGATGAGGTTTTAAATTATTATTATTATTACTTTAATTATTTTAATTTTTAAATACTGTGTAGTGTGATTGTGATGTGGTGTTTGGGGCACTGGAGTAGCTTTCAAATTTGTTGGAGTAGCTTTCAAATTTCATTGTATTTTGAATGCAATGACAATAAAGGTATTCTATTCTATTCTATTTAGGGAAGTGAGGCAGTGGTGGGATTCAATTTTTTTTACTACTGGTTCTGCGGGCGTGTCTTGGTGGGTGTGGCAGGGGAAGGATGTTGTAAAATCTCCAGTCAGAGGTGGTATTTGCCGGTTCTCTGAACTACTCAAAATTTCTGCTACCGGTTCTCCAGAACTGGTCAGAACCTGCTGAATACCATCTCTGAATTGAGGTCATGACTTCATGCAGCCGAGGGTGGAAGTGTTTTACAATGAAGATTTATAAAGAAAAAGAAAGCAGTTAAAGGAATTAGGATAGAAATGTTGGGAAGAGATCCTCTATATGACTACACTGATGAATAGGAAAGCAACATGTCTATTTTTCAGAAAAAGCAATCCTAAAGTGGATAAAACCACCTGATAAAAACATTTAAAGATGATAAAAATTAAATGCTCAAAGCAGTGTTTTTCAGACTTAGCAAGTTTAAGACCTTAACTCCCCAGAATTCCCCACCCAGCCACAATCTCTTAAACCTGAAAAATTATTGAAGTTTTGAAGTGATTATTGTATAATGTTCCTTTTCTTGTAGTGCTATTCACAAAATGCATCCCTATGTGAAATTTGTTGTATAATTTATTAACTTTCATTTTATTCTATTTTTTTTACTGTCCAAAGGGAAAAGTATGAGGAACTGTCAGTTCTGGAAAAAAATGAAAAACATCAGAGTGAAGGTATACAATTTAATTATTTAATTTAAATTTATTATTTAATTTAATGCCAGAATCCATTGTTAGGCAGTTGGGCAGCTAGTACATTTAACTAATAATAACATAGGTGGGTAAAAATGCCAAGTCCAGTCTAAACATCCTGCTGATTGTCCGACAAGCCATAATAATAATAAATGGTTGAAATGGAAAGGCTGGGTTGAGGTTGATTTTGTTCATAATGGTCAGGGCCCACACAACACCTTTAACAGAGTTGAAGAGGTATACATATTTATATATTAGTGGGACCTCGCCGAAACGTCGCCAAGATACTCTTAATTTTACACAGGAAAAGACCCAAACACACCTAGACCTACATACTTGTACCCGTGAAAATCTACGAAAACATTTATATATTAGTGTCTATATCAAGGGTCTTCAAACTTGGCAAGTTTAAGCTTTGTGGACTTCAACTCCCAGAATTCCTCCTTCAGTCATGTTAGCTCAGGAATTCTAGGAGTTGAAGTCTACAAGTCTTAAAGCTGTCAGGTTGGAAGTCCCCTGAACTGTATCATGACATGGATTTATAGATATCATAGCTTATAAATATGTAGAGTGAATTGAAAGATTGGTGTCAGTCCTACCAGGTAGATCAGACATAAAAACATGACCAGATGAGGTAATTCTACTTTATTATAAAGATACATTAACAGAATCTTGCAAGTACAATTCTTCCCCATCTCCTGTACATCTTGAGAGGCGTCTCTTGTGAGCCTCTTGCCCTGCCCACTAATATCAGGGGTGCGATTCAACCAATATAATCACCAGTTCAGTGAGTGTGTGCTTTGCGCATGCACGTGCTCCTCATTTAAAAAAGCTAATACTTGCCTTCAACTGCAGCTGAAGAAAACAGCTGAGGCATGGCAAACTGCTCTGCTGTACGAATCAGCTGTGCTCTAACAAAAAGACATAAAGCACAGGAAAGAGCAGGGGTGGGTGGGTGCGTCCACATGCTCGTTAGAGCGAACCAGTTTGGAGCCAGCTGATCATTGGAACAAGGGGTTCACCCTGTCCAAACCAGGAGAATCCCACTCCTGGCTAATATAAACTGTCTCTTATTGGACCTCCCCAAGACAGCATCTCTTTGCTCCTTCTCTCAAGGTCTTTCCCACATACCTTTGCAAGACATCAGTGAGAGAATGTGTGTCCCTATCCACTTCTAGCTTCCCTACTCCGTTGTTTTCTTCAGCTTCACCTGTAATGCTGCTCCAGAAGATTAGCTCTAAGAAAACATAGTCCTTGATAGAAAAAAGGTTGTTTTACATATCAAAGCTGTCCTCTTTTAGGATATAGATAGAATTCTTTATTGGCCAGGTGTGGTTGGATACACAAGGAATTTATCTTGGTGCAAATGCTCTCAGTGTACATAAAAGAAAAGATACATGAGTCAAGAGTCAAGAATCATTAAGTGTTGTATCTTATGATTCCTGACGAATGTATTATACCTATGATGAATAGTCATAGGGTGCAATAAGCAATCAAATCATACTAGGAAACAGTCAACAGTGATATCAAATGATTAGAGGGTTTGGAGATCTCTTTCTAGCTCACTTACCCTCTCTTCTTCTCCACCTCTCTTGCTACAGATCCTGAAAATGCTGATCGCCCTTTCAGGCTTTTCCAGATACTACACGATTTAGAAGAAATATATCAAAAGGAGGTTTCGCACTCCACTGACATGGCCCAGCAGAATCAGAATCACTTGGTGGAACTGCAGACGTGACTCCCACAAAATATATATATATATTATTTGAGGGCAAGCTCCACCTTTGCTCTGTTTTAAGTAGAATGGTTGCTCCATCCCCAGAATGGCAACTACACACTCTGGAGTTAATTTTGTCTGCTGAGATGGAATGGGAGGGGCTGTCTCTGTGCTTGGAAGGTCCTGACCTCTCTTTTGGGATCTCTCCTATAGTTGTTTGGCCTCTAGTTTCTCTGGATCATTAAAACTGGCTCTTTTATCTCTGTTCATCCACAAGAATTGGACAATTCCTTGGGGTTTCTCTATCTCATGATGCTTTTGATAATACATAACAACAGTGCAGTTACTCTTTTGGGGGGGTTCTTAGGGTAAAGTTTCTGTACCTTTCATTCTTCCATCTTTTTTTCCTTCTGACCTTTCCTTACGTAGTTCTAAAAACACACGGTGTTGCATTAGCAAGCAGCCTGAATCTTGTGAAGTAGCAAGTCCCATTTCCCATCTTACATAGAACTTTTTCACTAGCAATGGATTTCTTGAAGAAGCAACATTTTCCAGATTCTGAGATCTGATGCATAGAAGAGCTGCACTGAATTAGAACAGGGTGAGATTTGAATTTTTGGGAGCACTGTAAAATTGCAGCAAAGTGGTCAAAGGCTATACAAAATCCAGAACTGCAAGATCTGAGCCAGGTATGTGTGTGAGAGAGAAAACAGTGCGCCTGTGTTTTTTTTTTTTTGCAAGGGGAGAGCTAGGGGTCATCCAATAAGACAAATGAAGGTGTGGATCTTAATATAAGTAAGAGGAAAGAAGAATTGCTTCACAACTTTTTATCCTTGATCTTCTGTCCCTTCAAGACATCCCCCCCCAAAAAATATTGAATGTACAATAAAGCTTTTCTTTTAACAAATAAAGGATTCCATCAATGTCTGACATTTTTCAGTTGCTCCCTTTGAAGAACATCAGATTGGCGTGTAAATTGAGAGGAAATTTTGTGATTAAAAATAAGGTGATAAAACCTGTATGCTTTTTTCCTCATAGCTCAAGGAGACAAGAATAGAGACAATAAGAACTCAGCTATTGTTTTCTCTTTAAAAAAAACACGTATCTTTATTAAGTTTCAAAACCAAACATTAAAATACAAGCTAAAATAAAGCGAAAAGGGGAGGGGTATAACAGGACATGTTAAAAATGGCAAAAAAGCCTACATCAAACAAATTATATAACAAAGATGGCCTCCAACTTCATTTCAGTACAGAGATAATAATACAACAGCTCCTCTAATTAAATGAATAGCTACATATTTCATTATACTTGTCCATACAAAGTGCAGGCAAAACCACCAAACATAACCCATGAGAACCAACCATACCAAGTTTGCCAAATATTTGCATGGAGAGGAGCGGGTGGGATTGCAAATGACAAAATCTATGTGATGGCCTCACACAAATGTGACAACTGATTGATGTCATACTTTGGGATACAAGTCATAAGGGTACTACGATGATAATATCACCTTGTACATGTGGTCATTTTACTAATGCAGTGTTGTGAAAGCTGCTGGCTACCTCAGGGTAAATGCTCAGGAGTCACCAACCTTTGAGGCTGATAGGCACTTTTCGAATTTTAAAAACATGTTTTGAGCATCTGCAAAATGTCTGCTGGACTATTCACAAAAATAGCTGCCGTGTGAGGAAAACTAGCAACCCAGCACTAAATCCTATTGTCATGTTGAAACTCTAGAAAGAGAAGAGCAACAAAGATGATTAGGGGACTAGAGGCTAAAACATGAAGAACAGTTGCAGGAACTGAGCTTGGCTAGTCTAGTGAAAAGAAGGACCAGGGGAGATATGATAGAGGTCTTCCAATATTTGAGGGGCTGCCACAGAGAGGAAGGGGCTATTTTCCAAGGCAGACAAAGAACAATGGATGGAAACTGATCAAGGAGAGATTCAACCTAGAAATAAGGGGAAACAACCAATGGAACAGCTTGCCTTCAGAAGCTGTAGCAGCTTCATCACTGGAGCCTTTCAAAAAGAGATTGCCATTTGTCAGAAGTGGTGTAGGGTCTCCTGCGTGAGGGTTGGACTAGATGGCCTACAAGGTCCCTTCCAACTATGTTAATCGATCAACCCTCCCATAGCACGAGATGCTCTTCCTTCCCTTACTTTATAGTATTCTTTTGGAGAACACTGCCAAGGCATAGTTTTATTAGCAGGATTTCAACTACAGTTTGCCATTGCTTCCTTCCTAGGGCTGAGAGGGTTAAGACTGGCCCAAGGGCATCCCACGGGCTTCGTGCCTACAGTAGGATTCGAATTCACCGTCCCCCGGTTTTATCCTGGTGCCTTCAGCACTACTCTGCCCCAAAGAGGCTCCCAAACGTCCATTGGGGGGGCCAAAGCGTAGCCTCTGGGGAGGAAAAAGGCAAATTGCTGCTGGAGACCCGAAGGAGCATTTCGTCCTCCTTGCCGCTGGGTGATGCACGGTCGCCATATTGGCAGAAGGAACCTGAACCCGGAAGGAGTCGTAGAAATTTGACCCCGGAAGTATATTTCTCAAACGTCTGCGAGAAACCAGTGGGGAGAATGAACGCCCCTCCGGCCTTCGAGTCCTTTTTACTCTTCGAAGGGGAGAAAAAGTCAGTGGGAGAGGGAAAACGGTCGCGGGGAGGCAGCCAAAATCGTCCCTAAGGGTTAGGAGGGCGGGGGTGGGGGGGAGGTCTGTGCTAGCCCCTGTATCTCACACTCCTTCATAGGGGGGAGATGGGAATGGGTAGAGCAAATGGGGCGGGAGGGCTATTCGTGATGCCATGAACTCCTGAAAGGAAGATTTTCTTCATTCATTTAAGGCGGAGGTCTCCAAACTTGGCAACTTTAAGACTTGTGGACTTCAATTCCCAGAATTCTCCAGCCAGCATAGCAATTCTGGGAGTTGAAGTCCACAAGTCTTAAAGTTGCCAAGTTTGGGGACCCCTGATTTAAGAAACTTAAAGGCGGCTCTCATCAACTTGCGTACCCCTTAAAAGGGGTAGAAATCTAGCCAAAAAATAGGGCCGGGGTTTTGGCCAGAATCTTTCTCTCCGACCATTACTCCCCACCCTCCTCAAGTTAAATTCATCAAGATCTTGAAAAATCAATGCCTGCGAAACCTGCACAATTTTAGAAAAAGGTCTCAATTGATCTCATCATCTGTTGATTTCATGAGTGCATCTGTATAATGTTTTACAA
Organism: Pseudonaja textilis; assembly: GCF_900518735.1. Next base: position 3,334,972 of record NW_020769348.1, read on the forward strand.
ACAATGCAGATGTTTTGTCATTGGATACTTCCTGGATGTTTATTTCCTTTTACTTACCAGACTAATCAGCAACCCTAAAATATATCTCGTCCAAATCCTAATCAGGTCCAACCCCATTTTTTTGTGAGTAGATAAACTTAGCAATATGCTGGCACCTAGATAGACGTACTGGGCTTTGGAAATACATATGCAAATCCCAAGAGATTTGCATGGTATAGGGCAGAGGTGTCCAAACTCGGCAACTTAAAGACTTGTGGACTTCAACTCCCAGAGAGTTGAACCCCTGGAATAGGGTTTCCTGCCTGAGAAGGGGGTTGAACTAGATGACCTCCAACATCCCTTCCAACTCTGATTCCGTATACTGGTATATTGCCTCTTGGAAATTTGTATGTGTAAATATTTTCCATATTTATTTCATTCCTTCATGTTTATTTCATCCATTAGCTTTGATAGCCAAATGGGCTGCAGATTCTGCCTCAGCACATTCTTCTCTAATAAGCAATTGAGTCTGAAAAATCATTTAATACAATTTATTAGAGTACTCTGACAAGGGGAGGGGGTTTCTCTGAAATAAGAGACCAGGAGGAACCTGGGGCAAATCCTTGGAATACCTTTTATACTTAGTACAGCAGAAAGAAATACAAAAGAAGAGTTGTGTGGATAGAAAAAAACCATCCTATCCAATTGGATCAGAAAGATGGATAGTTTGCTAAACATCCCATAATACTAAGGATGACACTTGAATGAGCATGGTTTTAAAAGTAGGGGGAAAAGTTAGCATGGGAAAAGATGTAGTGTCTTTTTGAGTCTGTTGTAAAACGATACAGTTACAGTCAGTTGAAATAGTTCATAAAGCTGAATATCTTTTTGTTACTTCCACCTGTTAGAAAGTTACATAAATTTGGTTGCTAAGGCACAAAACATCCATTGTACATTACAGGTTATGATCAAATGTAAAAGAAAATACAGTACAACAAAACCCAACTTATAGTTTTGTGGCCCTCAGTTTCTTGATTTCTGAATGCATATTTTGCATTTTTTTCTGATTTCCTCCTGTTATCTATTTGGCAGGGCTATTCAAATATTGTAAAGGTATCTGTTGTGTGTTTTGGTTTATCATTTGCATATTATGGTTTCATATATGCTAATTGATTTTCACCAGGTTTTAGGACTTGCTGGATTTTGTTTGTCCCCAAATAAACTTGTAGATTTATTTCCTCTGAGGTGGGTGTCAGTAACCACTGGCTCTGGAGCTGCATGCGGCTCTTTGGGCCCTCTGCTGTGGCTCCGTTGGGTGATCTTACCACTGGCTGGCCCCACCCCTCGCCCTCCCCTCCCAGTCATTCTTCGCCTGGCCTGAGAAAGTAAAACTTGTCTATTACAGGTTTTCAAAAGTTCCTGTCAGAATCCTTGAAAGTTTTGATCTGTTAGCATGAACTATTTAGGATGGATTAACATAATCTAGGTTTACATAAAACAGTTGTAACATTGTTGCATGATTATGTATAAGAGAAGACTGCACAAGCTGGTGTTAATATGACCCCCTTTTCCCCGTCTGTCTCATTGAAGGATTACAATAAATAAAGATACAAAAGTGCCAAATGCTTGTCTGTTTACAATCAACAAAGAAGATCACACTCTTGGGAATATAATCAAGTCGTGAGTAGCAGTGATTCTTATTCTTACAAAATTGATGAATTAAGAATGCAATTAAATTGATCAACTGTCAAGAAATGCAGAAAAAATAGTGAGGTTTTCAATATCTCTACCAAATGTTACTTGTAAAACCCCAGAATATATAGACCATGTGGAGAGGTGGTGTAATTTAATCTACAACAGTGATGAAGGACATACATATTTATATAATTAGCTTAATTTATTTTCCAGAATTCTATTCCGCAATATGCTAAAACTTTTCATGTTTTAATCATCACACTCAATATAATCTTATTGATTAGTTTTTTTTTCTAATTGATTTTTCCCCCTTTAAATTTTGTAGAACCTTGTAAATTATTGGGATCTTTCAATACTAGTGGGTTCTTTTTCTAATCGATAGCGTTATTTTGGCTTCAACAGTCAGTGCAAATATGCACACAGTGTATGTAATGTGTAGAAAAGAGAAGAATGGTCCTAATTATCAAAACAAACTTTCTTTTCTATTTGTTAAAAATGAGAAACAAGAAACATATTCTTTGCATTGTTATTGTATGCTTCCAAAGCTGTCTTGGAAATGAACCTTGAGACTAATTGGCCCTTAGTCATCCAGCATCAGTTATAACTTTAACAATAAAATTTTGTCTGTTTTTCCTCAGGCAATTGTTGAAAGACCCTCAAGTGTTATTTGCAGGATACAAAGTCCCCCATCCCCTTGAACATAAAATAATAATTCGTGTTCAGACAACCCCCGATTACAGCCCTCAAGAAGCTTTTACCAATGCAATCACAGATCTCATCAGTGAGCTTTCTCTTCTTGAGGAAAGATTCCGGGTAAGTCAGCAGATCCTAACAATCACATGATTTGGGGGGCTGAGGGCTTCTTGCCAAAGGCAGAATGATGAAACCTAAAGCTATGTCTGTGAATTAGGTGAGATATTTCAGCTCTGTTAAATACTTAAAAGTTTCATTGGGGCCTTGAATTATGCCTTATAGCGAGATGGATTTTGGTGCTGAAAATTGAAACTTGAGATTGAGGCAGGTTAAGCCTTCCAGGGAAGCAGAATCTGGGAGTTATCACCCATAAGACATTCAAGTATGTAGGTGTTAGACAATAAGACATCAAGAAAATTGCCTGTTAATACTTTTTGATCTGAATAGGCTCCACAAACCATCATCTATTCCTACCTCCAATATGTGAGTTCTGGGCAATAAAGTCACATAGATGTCAAACATCATCAGAAACCAATGTGGCAGGGAGTTTTGTATCCTTGTTGCCCTAACTAAGAATGTCCTTTGTGACATTTCCATCTAATTGTGTTTCTGGTAGTAATGGAGTTTGCCATGAATAATTAGGGACAGAGAAAGAGTTGGCATTTTAAACAGCTGTGTTGACTTTTCAGATGGCTTGGTTTTCTGCGAAGGATGAGAAAAATCACAAGTAAAATGTTGCATCTTCTTTGATAATTTCACCAATGTGCCATTAATGATGATGGATAATTAAATGGCTTCAGTTATTTGTAAAAATAGGAAAGGTGGGCTATAAATAAATACATTTTGTCTGGTTAGGCTTAGCTCATGCATTTTGAAGTTCAGATAGATTTGGAATAATGGCAGCTCTTTTCTGCAACAAGGGAAACTTTCCTTAATACTTTTATAATCAGATCTTAAATGAAATTGTCAAGATTTTTATTTTATTTATTTATTTTTATTTTCCAGTTACCATGTGTTTATTTTTCTCTTAGGTTGCCATCAAAGACAAACAAGAAGGAATTGAGTAGTAGTAATGTTTATCAAATATATTTGTAAATAAAATTCATTTTTCAATGTAGTAGTCTACAAGAAATGTATTTATGATTACTTTGCTACATAACATCTAAGAAATTTCAATATAGGTCATTTACATGAAAGTTCAAGTTGGCTTATGATGGCTAATAAATTATACTTCTTAATTGTTGCTCTTTTGAAGTGATTCATACCTTCAGCAAAAACATAGTAAAATAGTTGTTGAAATTCCCTCCTGATTTAAAACTGACAATATACCGTGTGCTTTCCATTTCAATTAGAAATACCTCTTGATTTTCTTTCAGGCAGTTTTTACTCTGCTTTCTCAAGATGTGCCTTGATATAATTCTTATTTGCTTTACTGTTAAGATATTGCTCTTTTTAAATTATGCAGGCCAACTGTATGTCTATGTACAATATCTGATTGAAATTTTAACTAGGGGGTGGGGTAGTTTTCCATTTCAGTATTGGTAGAGAAGTAACTGTCTCTTGAATTAAATCCTATATTGTCTTAAGTGCAAGTATTCTACTTGCCTCTTTCATGTAGTTTGCTGAACATTTTTTAAAATGTAGCATTCTCTACTACATGCAGTACCAGAGATTCACACTTTATGCTCTCTGGATTGAATGAGGCTTAGGTTTTTTATTCTAGTTCTGGCTCAATTTTATTTTATGTATATTTAATTCTTGCACTTATCACTTGCCTTTCTGCTGAAGGAAGGCAAAATTTGGAAGAAAATTCTTTATTAAAATGCAATGGATAAGGGGAAATGTATCTTCTCAGAACCCTTCCCCACAAGAAAAGATCACCTAATCATCCAAATTAAACAGCTGCATTGAGTATAAGGTGCCCTTTTCCAGTTTAGATTATAGTACTGATTATGTTCTGCAAATGTGGGAAGAATGAAATATTCCATCACTATTTTTTTTTTAAAAAGTTGATGCTTCAGCCTTCTCTCTTGGTAGCCACTTGAAGTTGACTCAATATGCTTTTTCAAGCACATATTTTTTGTGCCTCAGGGTATCCCCAGAGGCAATTGTATATAACAGAAAGGAGTAGGGAATTCATTGCAGAACAGCCATTGTTCCCTAAGAGTAGGCAAATAGACAAAGTTAATTACACCAACAGTCAGCTGATGAAGAATTAGGAAATTAAATTTTACTTATGTCCGCACCTTATGAGATAATAGTTTTTACTAAAGGAGGTTCTCATGCTTCCCCCTTTTTGCAATTTGCTCAAAGGAGAATCTTTATGCAATTGCCTGAATGAAATTATCCTTATACATACAAGTCCACATTACTTTACAATTAAGAATATTTCTTTTCAGTGGGTTCAACAGTCCTGCCTGCACAATGCAAACTTGGGATAGGTAGCTTTCACCAAGATCCTTCAAGATAGTGGCCTAAGTAAATATATTTAACATATTTCTTAAAAAGTGTTTCAATTATGTTTTATCAAGTTTTATTAAATACTGTCCTATAAAACAAATACACTTAAGACACAAATAAAGCAAAGTCACAGTTAAAAGATGTCGGCATTGGCAACAACCTCATGTAGTTCCATCCAATACCTTTGGTTGATTTTCTTGCATTTGAGATATATATATAATTCTTATATATATATATATGAATTTCATCCCACCAACTCCCATCCCTATCCCTAACCCACCCTGATTAATCTCAGAACAGTCACAAATACTGCACTACTGAAATGTGGTTGAAAAAATGGGATTGCTCCTTCTGGGTTGTCATCCCAGCTAGACTTTCTTCCATATTGCGGCAATGTTGACATCTGTCAGCGCGACTAGATATGTAAAAGTGGGATCTGTGACCACATTGTTCACCAAGACATCTGTCAGCAACTCGCCATTTGCCTTCAATTCCGGCCACTTTAGAATCTATGTGGGAAAAGAGAGGGAATTTATCCAGAAACTCATGAGATTCACAAAATTATTGCACTATAAAATGTTTAGGAGATCAGCTACTTTCTTTAAAATTGCAATGGATGTTTGTCAAAAGCTAAGAGTCTTTATATTAATCCTGACAAATTTATATATATGGGTATATAAAGGTTTGTCAATCTTAGCATATTGGCTGGGGAATTCAGGGAATTAAAGTAAGTACATCTTAAAGCTAGTAAGATTGACAAACACTTTTTCTTGATTTAAGCTGAAACGAACCCCTTTGCTGAGCTCTTCTCATACCCATCCCTCTGTCAGATGCAAAGAATTAGGACCATATGTTAAGTTCCAGTTAAGATGATTTATTGCTCATGCCTTTGTACAGGAATCTACTCAACTGATAGCACTAAATTGGTGTTAGCTAAGAATCAATAGAATTCAAAGGGGGTGGGGGTTGGACAGAGTTTTTGTGGACATAATGATTCTAGGCTGAGTCGTCTCTTGACTACACTTCAGGTTCTGCCTCTTCTTCTATACCTAACTCATAGGAAAAAGCTGTACAGGGAATGAGTTTTAATTTTCTTTCAGAGGGCGAAGGGGAGGTTTTTCATGTTTAGAGGATCATCATTCTTTCAACTAAATGAAGTACAGCACACTGTACTGTAGATAAATGATGCTGATTTGGGATGGCAGGGCCAGCAGCTGATGAAGCCTGAATGGTAGGAATGGTGGTTAAGGAGATAAGGCCTACTATTAAGATAGGTAGATCATAATTAGTACAAGTTTAAATAATGCAATATTATTTTAGTGCAAATTGTAAATTGATGCCAGGTTGTTTGAGTAACCCAAATTTCAATTAATGCAAGGCTAGCACGTGTGCAATGATCATTTAGCAATCATTTGAAGTTATGCTAAACAAATGGGGATTATAACTGGTCCTTGGAATTCCAGCCACCCAGCATCCCTATGGACACATGATTATAATCTGTGTTTGACAATCAGGTCACATTTATGACTTATTGCAGTGCCCTAGGATCATGATCTCCATTTAGGAGCTTCCCCAGAAAGTCAACCAGGAAGCCAACAGAGAAGGTCACAAAGGTCACTGGGGTAAATGTCCTCCATCCATTCACTCTCTCTTATCCCTTCTGCACTTGTGCTATGCTATCCATTTGCACACACCCCTTGCCTCAATGTGCCTCCCTAAGCCTCAATGTGCTTTCCTCATACCCCCTTTCACCCTCTAGCAGTCACTAACTTACCTGCCAGCCAGCCTGCTTACAAACTAACTTGGTTGTAAAAACCTGGCAGGAAGTTGCCTTGTTTAACAACCATGGGATTCAGTAAATGGTGGAAATCAGAACTGCAGGAATGGTTAAGGAACACCATCATGCTTTACGACTGCATTGCTTAGCAATGGAAATTTTGATCACAACTACTGTCATAAGTTGAGGCTTACCCATGTGCTCTTTAAACTTTTAAGTTTATAAATTTAATTTATAAATTCAATAAATAAATACACTGTAAGCTACCCAGAACATTTTGGCACTGAGTGACCTCAAAATCGAATAAATGAAATGAAAACATTTATTACAACTCAAATCAACCAATATTGGATTATACATCCTTGAATACCTGGGAAGGCCCTATTCTCTCGGTTGGGCAATCTTCCTTGGTGGCACAAAGAGCTGACAAATGGTTGCTGAGGTCATACATCCAGATGCTTCCTTTCTCATCACCACAGAACACATATTCTTCTGCTGCAAAAGTAAAACAAGTATCACCAAATTGTTCAGGCTTGAATTCCACATTTGAAGCTCATCTTGCTGGGGGCTCCTTCTCAGTTCACTTATCAGCATCCATCCTTCCTACCAACTATATCCTTACTCCACCTCTCTCCCAATGCTTGTCTGGAGTCCTGGTACGTTGAGGATTGAAACCAGGGAGCTAACATCATCTACTGCCCCAAAGGTAAGCCTAGATTAATCTGGAACTGCAGTATTTCATAAAATACAACACATTGTTGATAATCTGTTACTACTTAATAGCATTCCCAAATTGCTAACCCAACTGATCAAGCTTATCTGGGGGGACAACATAAGCAATAGCAGCTGTAATAGACTAAGATGGTGGCAGAGGACATGTTTGTGCCAGAGACGTGGACGGAACTATATCCATGGCTATTCAGACATGATACCAGCACTTACTTGGGCATGTGCTGAGAGTGAGGTAAGGAAGATCTGTTGAAGACCATTCCAGTTCAGCCAGGATGACAGCCTGCACTGTCCTCCGCCCACCTTTGCCTTGTTTGAAAGAGCGACTCCAGCTCCAGAGGTTTATAGATGCTCTCTTTGAACTCTTGGTAACTGAAGAGGGGGGAAAAAAACACTAGTAGCCTTGCTAAACAATGGATCTAGTGCTAGATCAGCATTTCTCCTATATTGGCTACTGTTGAAGGCAATTGTCATTAAGGCAATTATCACAGCAGGCTCAGTAAAATGTGTGATATTAATGGCATCAGAACATTTATTTTCTGGCAATTATGGTGGGATCTTAAAATAAAGCCCCTAATACAGCTATGACTATAAGCTCATAACTTACAATACATCCTGTAAAATGCCTTTAACATCAATTAACTGAATTTAGTGGATTTGGCCCAATGTGCATATAGCAATCTTTTCCAACTTTGGGAATTTTCAGGAGCATGGATATCAACTCCCAGAATTCCATGACGATTGATGAAAATTCTGGGAGTTGATGTCCACAGTCCTGGACATTCCCAAAGATGGAAAACTGGTGTATAGCGTAAAATGATAGGTTCCTCTCAGGTATCATTTATTATTCTAAATTAAAATATATCAAGATAGAAGAGTTCTAATAGATAGTAGGGACTTTAGAATTTTCTATGTTTGGACTAAGCATGGAACAGCCTGGAAAAAACTCCATGCAAGTCTTGTTTGGACAAAGCCTCCTTATTCTTTCTAGAACAGACTGAATTAACACAGAATTGTAACATTTCCCTTCTCTATCGTTACTCTGTAAATGTAGATGTGGGAGTCAACATTCTTACCTTACACTCAAGGTCAGCAGCTCTGAGGGAATACTAATCTCTTAGTTTTTCCATTTCATCCTCTTCCACCCTGTTTTCTAAATGTACATGTTAAGCCAAAAGATATTTTGAGAATATGTGTTGCTATTTTGCCTGGGACAGGCTCTTTGTAAAAAATGATCATGCAAAAAAAAAGAAAAGAAAAGATGCTCTAATGAATTTCCCTAATTTACTTAGACATATCATAATGCTTATTTCTTACCCACAATGTCTTCATTCAGAAAGGCTAGGCCATCCACCTGGTGAGAAGAGGTGTCATTCCCTTCATCATCTGGAAATTGAAATTCAACTTCAAAAGCTCTGAAATGTTAGAAAATAAAATAAAGAATCCATCTATTGAGCAATTACTGTAACTTTAACCTACAGTAAGCAAATTCTCTAATATTAAATATATTGTTTTTAAACCTTTATAACACATAGACATCTTTAAAATGCATAGGCTGTAGTTTGTACTGTTAATCTTGACAGAATTTGGACCACAGTTCAGTGGCTGAACACTGGGACCAGTCCATTAGTCTCTAACTAGATAAATCATTAATTTAGATGAAGAAAAAAATATACCCTAAGACTTGAACAACCCCTGTTAGAAAAACAGTAGACAACTGGAAACATTTATATGATGTTAGCATTGCTGGCTAATCATTTTTACATGTAAGGAGAATATAGAAAGCATTAAATTTGGCATAACTAACAAGTCAGAGTTATATTGTAACTGATTTGCCATTCAGGGTCCAAGCCACAGATGGGTTGCATAAATAGCACCCCCCAAAAAAATTCAGTTTTGGAGTTCTCTGAAAAAATGCTACTTATTTTTTCCAACTCCAATTTTAAAATATAATTTCAGTTTTAACTTCTCTTTTTATTTTTGCCTACCTGTAAAGGACAGTTTGATATCAACGAGATCTCTTATCAAAAAAATCGCCAATTGTTTATATAGAATAGGCAAAAAAGAGGTATAGTTTTCTTTTGATGAAAGATGTAGCGTCCCAATTACAACCACTAAACACTGGGGGGGGGGGGGATGCCTCTTAGCAAACAATGAGTTTACAATGAGTTTATAGCCACCATGTTTGCTTAACAACTGCCACAAAAAAAGTTATGAGATCAGGTTTGCTGATGTGATAACATGCTTTATGACTGTCACAACTTATGACTAGAATTGCCAGGCTCACGGTTGTAATTCAAGGACTACTTGTAATTTATCTTTCCAATATGAGGCATGAGCTGATTACATGCCATAAAATTGGTATAAATTCTTAGCAGCCACACAATTAGATTTTCCCCAGGAAGACACCTTCTACTCACCTGTTTTTCTGCGGCTTATCATCCAGTCTAATATCCCAGGCAAAGCAGCCCTGTTCGCAACCAGCCACCAAGAACCGATCTGGGCAAGAGGGTACTAAGGCAATACGTAAAGGTGTGGAAATGGTCTCCAGTACCATCAGTTGCCTAACAAATGAAATACATTTTAGTCACTCTCTTCTTTTAATGCAAACATCACTTTGCAGATGTGAAAGGTGGAATCCTATATCATTACCTTTCTTTGAAGTTATAGTCACAGTCTGGAATTCCAATGTCCCACGCACATATTTTTTTGTCATAGGAGGCAGCTATTGGGAGACAGATGAGGGGAAAAAGAGATGCAATGAAATAAAAATATAGGCTTCCAAATAACAAATTAAAAAAATAAGACCCACCTCCTTCAAACTCAGAACCCCAGAATATTGCAGCTATTTCCAAAGATGACAACATGATTTAGCTTATTACTCTTTGTACTTGCAGACCAAGCAAGGCAGTCTGCTCTTGCCTTGACTCAAAAATGGTGGACTGCTGAGAAGAAATGAGTGATGGGAGAACATAAGGTGTCTTACTGAAAAGGTGCGTTTCACAGGTTGGACTAAAGCAAGCAGTAGCAATGGGTTTCTTGTGAGCCTTGATTTCTCCATAACAGTAATCGGCAGTCACATGAATTAGCTTTACGATTCCTCTTCTCCCAGCAGCAGCCAAAACGTTGTGTTTTTTCTTTCTCCCATCACTTGTTACCATTGTCAGAGTTGTCCATGTGACAGTGTAAAACTCCTGGTGAAAAAGTATTGGTGAAGAGGAATCCATGCAAGACTAGAAGTTTGGGTAGACTTGGATATAAACAACCATGGGCACCAAACAATTTTTTTAACAGTAGTTTTATGAAAAAATTGCCCTTACAATGATTTAAAAAAACTAAACCAAAAAGAAAAAGAAAAAATAGAAGTGCATAAAAAAGAAAAGAAAAAACAATAAGAAAGAAAACTAAGAATGTAGTAAAGGAAAAGAAGAACATAAAGTAGTTATTTCTCCCGTCATGAGAATATAAACAATTTTAGTAGATTATTTTCTCTTAAAATACCGTATAACAAATAATCTCTTTTCCCCACATCTCTTTTTAAACAAACCCTTGCTATTTCAGTCTTTTAATCCTTTTAAATAATGTTTTAAATGGAACTTGATTTCTTTTCCTTTTTTCTTTGCCCCACCCCACAATTTTTTTCAAAGCTTTAACCAGACTCTTCTGCAAATCCAACACAGGAAAATTATCCAGGTTTGCATATCCAGGCATCTCTTGGTTTGTTATACATATATCCCTTTTAATTATTAAGACATCAACTGCATTATTTTGCATGTTCGGTGTAGCATATTTTTCCATTTCTTGTAGAAATTCAGTTTCAACTCAGCCTGGTCTTGTCAGAAAGAACTTTCTTCCTTCATAATGTCTTTTTGATGCAATCTAAAGACAGATACTCAAGTCCATTATTCAAAAATATCTTTTAATATGTCCAACATTAAAATATTTTGCTTCATCCTATAACTGTATACTTATTCCATTTGTAACTTTCTAAAATTAAACTTCTAATCACCTTTTTACTGTTTATTGAAAAACTTTTTTTAAAAATCCTTAACTTGTGTTTAAACATCTTTCACTAAGGATTGAAGGAAACTCATCTAATGTTTTCAGGCTTATCTATCTAAAGTAAGGTTCCTAATAGTAGAAGCAGTTAAAAGCAATTTCTGAAAGTGGTTAGAAAATGAAATATGTGAATATAGTGACCTTTCAATGCCATCAACCATCATTTGAGCAAAATGATTATCTCCCTCATCACTCAGAGCTCTAAACTCTCCAAAGACTGCCATTTTGTAGTCTCTATACAAGAAGTAACTATCTGGAGCACTTGTGGATGATCACGTCCTCTCCTCACCCAGGAGAGGAATCATGAAGAGTGTGTCTACTTGCTGATTCTTCATTCTGCCGCAGTCGTTCAGTCTACCTTTTGTGGAGATATCTTCAGTTTGCTATTTTTTCCCCTGGAAGTCCAAACATTCTAACTTACACACAAACCTGTTAAAAACTGCACTGAATTTGTAAGGGGGAAGGGATAATAGTTTACTCACGTTCGCTTTTTAAAGATTTTCTGATTATAATTTAGCAGCATCCTGCCACTCTTCTGATGACAAATTTCAATTCAACAGAAAACTTTATAGTTATAGAATTCAGGTATTTTGAAGAAGAGAATTCAACACAGCCGCAGTGTTAAGTCATGGGGTGCATTAAGGGACATCACTGCATTAATAAAACTTTTGATCAATGTCCCATTAAATAAAAAGCAGAAAGTCGAGAGCAATTGTGTTTCCCTTACCTCCCCAGTCACTTTGTACTTTTTCAAAACAATGCCTGTTTCACAGTCAACCAAACAAACAGAATCTCCGCCACAGGTAGCTGCTGTCCTAGAAGAGCTCACCACAGGGTCTGAAAGATAAAAGCACAGGGACTGTAATCCTCTTGTCATCATAAGCCTCCTGTTTTCAATTGCTGTAGAAGTGAAAGATATTCAAATACTTACAATGGGTATATTCCATACCTATTACCTATGTACTTTTATAAGTGTGAATCCAGCATTACTACACTCAATTTAGTAGGCCAGTTTATTCTTCATACAGGTAGGCTTCACTTAATGACTGCCCTGCTAGTAACTGTCTGACGTTATGAGAGCGCTGACAAAGTAATTTCACAACCAGTCCTTGCATTTACAATCCATGCGGCATTTCCATGGTCACATGATTCAAGTCTTTTGTAACAAGTGTGTGTTTACGACTGTCATGGTGTCCCATGATCACATTATTGCCTTTACATGCTTTGCAATCAGCTTCTGACAAGCAGGGTCAATAGAGAAATTTGCAGTGACATTACATGTTGCAGTCATATGACATCTCACTTAATGACTCAACGATGGAGTTGGCAATACCAATTGTGGTGGTTAAGTGAGACTACCTGTACTGCAAGAGTAAAGTTTCCCAGACAAGCCTGATACTCTTTTAACATATAACATTAGAATTAGGCCCTTTGCCAAAAACTTTAAGTCCTAATTTGGTCCTGTCTCTTTGCATTTTTATTAAATTAGAAGTGGGCACCAGACTGATCACCACATGGTAACTGCAATTTCTTTACTACTGGAATACCATGAATTATAAATGTACTGAAAAATAGCAGCTCCTGTATTTGAAATACAAATACACCTTCATATTTGAAATGCAAATAAGCAAGTTGCTGGAAAAAGTAAACATGTAAAAATTATGGAACAATATGCATAAAAATTCAGAATTCACAAGAAGAATTAGTGTTCCTGTAACCAGGTTTATTGACTGGCATTTTTCTTTTAGGACAGCCCAAGCTACTAGACCATGCTCACCTTTTCTCGTCCCACAATCTAGTGGTGGCTCAAAAACACAGGCCCATAATTGGGTCTTGAAGTCATCCCTGTTGTTGGCCTTACTATGACATTGTAGAAAATGGACCGGTTCGAGGGTAATTGTTTCCTGTAAGAAGGCAGAAAGCTTTGAACACACAATGTCCCGTTATACGTAGAACAAAACATAGGTTTTCTGGATGGAGTTAAAATCTAGTTAGGTGCGCAACACAGCCATGTTTTAAAGTCAACCTTTTTAAAGTAGCCCTTTGCCACATCATTATATAACTAAGTGACTCACAGAGTTAATATGCTATATATATCCTTGAGAGTGGAAGCAAATGGGTTACCTCACATTCCAAGTCCTTCACTGGAGTGCTGCAAACATCTCTTTCATCCTCTTCCTCTTCCTCTTTGTGCTCTTCTTTCTGCTGAGTGACCTTTTTGTAGCTTTGTGCTTTTGGAAGCCGCCCTCCATTCCGATGGGCTCCGTCAGGATCCGGAGGGGTCTGGGATTCCTTGGCCTGTGTGCGAGAGGCTTTTGTGGCCTCAGTATTGTGCTCATCCTGCAAGCGGCTGAGCTTCTTGGGGCTGGGTGATGCTTCTTCCTTGGAACTGCTTTGAGAATGGGATCTCTTGCTCTTTGCTCTTCCTTTGGAACGAGCCCCTTTCCTCTTGCTGGGAGTTACTGGTCTCTAGTAAAAATAAAGATCAGCAATGTTCAACATGTTATTGTCAAAGTAATCTCAATTGTGCAAGGTAACTTTCCCAACAGAAAAATTTGCCTGGACTTCTGCTTAAATCTACAATATCCCCCAATCAGATGAGTATTATCTTCACATCCGAGACAGCACCATCCACCGTTACCTTTCCTACTGGCATTAACGGAAAATAATCCATTCATAATCCACTAGACCGTTGCAGTATGCTGTACATGGGGCCAGCCTCGAAAGACATCCAGAAGCTTCAGCTGATATAGAATGCAGCCTCACAGGTAATCTTAGGCATTCAAGAATGGTTCATGTAATACTTTTACTGTGCAAGCTGCGCTGGGTGCCAGTTTACTTCTGGTTCCAGTTCGAGGTGTTGGTTATGACCTTTCAAGCCTTACATGGCATGGGCCAGGTTATCTTTAGAACCATTCTTGTTCCATGATATTGGGCTGTCCCACCCAGTCAGGCAGGAAAGGTATGTTGCAGACTTGTCAGTTAAAGAATTCCAACTGGTGGAATCCAGGAAGAGAGTCTTCTCAGCCATTCCACAGCCTGTGGAACTTTCTCCTCCTGGAAGTGAGGGCCTCCCATTCTTTTGGCCTTCCAGAAAAAGAGTAAAAAAAGGGCTCAGCGGCTTAGTTTAGGGCTCACATAGGAGCCTGCAGCTGGGAGGCTGGTTAGTACTTGAAAAATCCTTCCCCCGCCTTTTAACTTTCACAGGTTTTTAATTCACTCTTGCCTTTTTAAATTTTACATGGTACATACTGTTTTTATAATTTGATATTTTATCTGTACATGCCCAGAGTCTCTCTACGAGGGAGATGAGTGGTTTTAAAATTTGATAAATAGATAATAAAATTCCATGGATCCAATTTGGGTCGGTCACCGGGACCAGAAGTTTTGTCTTCTGAGCTTTCAGATTCATGTTGGAGCTCACCTTCAGGGAACTTCTCTCTAGCCATTCCATTTTGGTGTAAAATTCCATTTTGGTAACTGCAAAAATATATCTCTTACACAGCACTGGAAAAAAAATGCTACAACCTTCCTTCCAGAATGAATTTTCTATGATAAAATACGCACAAAATCCTTTCCTGACATAAGTCATATAGATTAGCTTCACTTACTGCATTAAGACATGTGGTTTACAGCGAGTAGTTTATCATGTGTGAAACAATACTTCCAAACAGATTTCCCTGTATTTGGTGGGGATTGCTTCCTAAATGATGGAAACATTATTAAAGGGGAACATTAAAAGAAAGGATATTTTATTGTACTGCTTGCATTGGAAAAATGGTTTAAATTGTTCAAGGACAGGAAATCTCCCAAACTCTGTAGCAGTTTCACATGGGACAACATATTCCTATCCAGAACTAATGATGGAAGATCTCTGAATTTGACTGAGGTGGTCCAACAAAGAAGTTCTTGAGTTCTGACCTTAGCAGTAACTTTTTTGTCAGCCTCCGTGGTATTTTTTTTAATTTCTTCTTTTTCTTCTTCCTCCTCCTCTTCTTTCTCCTCCTCCTCTTCTTCTTCCTCCTCCTCCTCCTCTTGCTCCTCTATTGATTCTGCTGCTGTTTCTGTAGCAGGCTTATGTTCTTCATTAATCAACGAAGTGAGGAATTCCTCAGCAATCATTTTCACCTAAAATAAGAGAATACAGCCTTGTGAAATTGTTATAATAGGAAAGGAATTTAGAATAGTGTCTCTCAACCTCAGCAACTTTAAGGTGTGTAGACTTCAAAAAAGCCTTAACTCTAACACTAATGCTAACTCTAACTACTGTAAGCTTTGTTCTGACTTACCACCAGTTAGTGGTGTCTTGATTTCATGTGTGAAGGTTATGTCTCACAAAGCTATCATATTGGTTAAACACTCTGGCTTTGCTGCGCTACTTTTTTCTAAATGTCATCTACTGACCAAAATTCTACATATCTATGTGACAAGACTGCAAACAATTCATAGTCTGAATTTACCCTCCAACGTGTGAAATCACTGAGTGAGCTGGGACCATATGCTACATGAGCTTGTGCAGACCTGATGAACTTTTTTCTAATTGGCTTCAGTTGTTCAGAAGACAATGTTTTAGGCATCTGGTTTTGAAAATTTTTTCCCCAATGAGCAGAGACCTAGAAAAAAGGCAGACATATAATGAAGTTATCTGGGAAGCCATACATGGTCCTATACAAAACTTTCCATGATGCAATGTTAGAAATTTTTAGCTAATACACTCTGTTCAAGTGTCCAGCAGCTAAAGTAGCAACAAAAAAATAGAGGCATCCACAGGGCACACAAAAAATAAAATAAAATAAAAATCAAGATAGCACTACAGCCATATAATCAAGATTCCATCTTTTCTAAATGTGCATTGCGGATGTTCCACATCTTAAAATGCCGTGGATTTTCAATTTTAGAGTTGCAGGCAGCATCTTGACTTTATTAATCTCAACCATGGATACTTCAGGAAACGTTTTTTTCTAGATCCATATTAATCTAATCATGCCTGTCATCCTATCTTTTAACTATTAAAAGGTTCTCCTTTTTTAAAAATATTCCTGTGTTGAATTTCAAAAACTGATAAAAAATATAAAAAGTTAGGAAAAAAAAGAAAAGCATGAAAAAGAATTAAATATTTAACAGGAAAAAAGATATAAAATGATTTACTAAAACTTACTATGAAATAGTAAAATCACTGGAGGTTTTTAAGAAGAGACTGGACAACCACTTGAAATGGTATAGGGTCTCCTGCTTGAGCAGGGGGTTGGACTAGAAGACTCCTAGTTTGATTAGCATTAGAAAAAGATTAACTTCCAATTTCTTTACTACAGATATAAATATATAATACCATAAAATAATGTCTTACTCGAAGTTTAAACAAAAATAAAAGCATAACATGTAAGACATACATAAGAAACAAAAGTAATAACAATGCCACAATGTTTCTGTAAAAAGAGATCTAATCATCGGATCCAAAATCAGAGTTTTATTTCAATCCTTTTCCAGCAAAAAGTCCCAAAGTAGTTTCCTAATGGAAATAGAGTAGACAAGGTTTTGCTTTTCATCAGCGGTCAATTTTACAATCTCAGCCAGTCATAATGTTTTTGTATTGCGAAGTTTCTATAAAAATTTCCCAAACATTGTTATTGTATTTTGATTATAAAAGCAATTGTTAGCTTAAGAATAAAACTATACAAGTAAAAAAAATCATATAGACCCACTAAGTAAATCAATCACTAAATCAATCACAATAACTAAATGTTTAATATCCATAATTCATTTCATATTTCTTTGGCAGCTATTTCAATGTTGAAACATTGTATTTTAGGAGCCTATTAATGGAAAAATTAAGAGTATTTTTCCAAATAAATAAATTCACATACAAAAGAGGAAGGAATAAGTTTAGAGGCACTTGTGGAATGTAGTACTGGTTAAAATTTATACCTAAATTGATACACAAAGCAATTATGTTGTTAGTTGCATAAAGAACCAAAGAAAAAATGGGACACAAAAAGCAGTCAACATGTTTCTTATGCTTTCAATATGCTTCTAGATTTTTATAGGCATGGAAAGAAAATGAAAATTGCTCATTTATTGTATATATATTTCTGATTAGCAATGTTCTAATACACATATGAAAATCAAAGCTATAGTTCAATTTTGCAAAATTGATGAGCAAAATATTTATCTAAATCACTATTATACTACTCTTTCAACTAAAAAGCTTCAAATTTATAAAAAAAGGAAATCACTTTCACTTCATTAATTTCCTCTAACATCTTTAAAAATGCTGTACAACTTTTGATTACCATCTAAGAAATTATTCATACTTCGTCACTTACTCTATTAGTTAGCTCTCGACTGTTGACGACTCTCACATGATTGGCCAGCTTGGTGATGTCTTTGCCATTCAACTGACGGAGATTTTGCAAAAGAAATATAACCTTATAATCATCACTGGGCTAGAGAAAAAAAGAGTAGTCTTGTCTTAAAAGAAGTCTTGAAAGCAAAATCTTCATGTGGTAAGCTTCTACAGTCCAACTCAGTCCAACACCATTGCTGTCTAGAGCAGCAATTGCCAACCGGTGGGCCAGAGAAAATTTTGGTGAGCCACAGAGAAATCTCACCTCCAGAGCACCCCCCCAAAGCAATTAATCCAGGCTGCGCAGAAACACAAGGCTGCGCAGCCCACATGGCTTGCGGGAACCCTCCCCACCCACTCACTCCTTACCCGATAAACTTGCCTGCTAAATTGCTATTTTTCCTTTTTCCGACCATCAGGTGTTCTGCTGTGCCGGGAGATTTAGATTAGCTAGGAAGCAGGAAATGGTTGGATTTCTTTCTTTCTAGCTAGTCTTTAGATCGTCGGCTCTGCTTTTAAGCACAGCCGAACCTCTCTTAGGACTGAAGGTTCTATTATTCAGTGCAGACTCATGGCAAGCAAATTTGAGAGACTGAGCTAACCGATGGCAGATAGATAGATCTCTGAATGAATCTGTGATTCTGTAAGCAACTCAATCTGCCTGCCTGCTTTGCCTGATTTTGGGTAAAAGTTGCTCTTTTTTAAATAAAAAATTCAATATTTACATACATGGTGCGTTGTGAGTTAATTTTGTGAGTTTGCTTGCAAGCAAATTTTATGTGACAGACTGAGCTAGCCATTGGCAGATAGATTTCTGAATGAATCTGTGATTCTGTGAGCAACTCAATCTGCCCGCCTGATTTTGGGTAAAAGTTGCTCTTTTTTTATAAAAAATTGAGTATTTATATTTATATTATTTACATACAAGCCATGCCCAGCCAATCACATGGCCACCAAGCCACACCCACAAATTAGGCCACACCCACAGAACAGGTTAGAGGTCCCTGGGATTTAAAATTATGAGTTTGGTGGTCCCTGAGGTCCAAAAGGTTGGCGACCCCTAGAGCATCTTAGATTCAGCACCCAGAATTTATAATGATCCAGTTAATCTGAATTAATTAGTTAGTTAGGATTGTTAAGAAGGTAGGATCAATCTAAAAGAGATGATGTAAACAACTCTCCTCTGTGCAGATTTCTGTTTCAATGATAAATATTTTTTCTACAGAATCCTAAGCCTTCTGAACCATGAGCTGGGCAGCAAATAAATTTGATATATAAAAATGAAAAATAACAAAATGCACCAAAATCTGTTAGAGCTTGTTTCTATCAAATTTTATATATATTATCTATTTAAATGCATACTCATCAAAGGCTCTCAGGTTAGCTAGTGGTGGATATTTCAAAACTTTCTCTGAAAGATTCTCAGCCTTTTTAAAGAACATAATATAGCAACTGTTCTTGTAAAATGGTAAACATATGTAGTTGTTTAAACTGTTTTAATTTCATTTACACGTTGAAATCAGTAAATATTTCACAAAAGTATTTTTAGAAGGAAGTTCAGCTAAAACTGGAAGTGGACATTTCAACTCTGCTCTTCTTTCACTTTAAAAGGGAATGGGGAAGCAGTGTGGGAGGTCAACTTTTCCCCTTAACCTATACATATATTTAGAGACAACACATCTGAGCAAATGCAACTGAAAATCAATTAGGATTGAGATTGAGTTAAATTGCATTTAAAGACCCGTATTTTCAGGCAATTCATATACTTTCATATGTTTGAAATCAAATATGGTGGCACTGTGGTTGAATGCAGTACTGCAGGCTACTTCTGCTGACTGTCAGCTGCCTGCAATTTGGCAGTTCAAATCTCACCAAGGCTCAAGGTTGACTCAGCCTTCCATCCTTCCGAGGTGGGTAAAATGAGGACCTAGATTGTTGGGGGCAATAGGCTAACTCTGTAAACTGCTTAGAGAAGGCGGTAAAGAAATGTAAAGCAGTATATAAATCTAAGTGCTATTACTATTCTAAATCCCAATTTTTCCTTTACATTTTGAGCTACAACTCTGTAACATGATGGCAAGACTGTTATAAATAGATGAATAACTGCAGCATCAAATAATCTTAAATGAACTATACTGTTCACTGAGGATAGATGATGAGACCAGAGAATGTCCAACACCCCTAAAATAAGCAGAATTTACTTTACTCTGGGACATAAAGGCATTAGAATTATTGCTCTTACTGCAACTTTTCAGCTGTATAAGGACAGCAGTGCTCCATGAAGTAATTGCAAGGACCAGAACTTCTACTGGCTGCCAGATATACTCACTGTCAGGTATACATTGTTGGCATAGGTGAGCTCCTCCAGCTGTGGAAACTGCTGAAAGGCTGTCACATCTTCCAAGTGATTGTTGTTACAATTTAGGATGCGGAGATTTGGCAAACTGAGATTGTCAGGAAGCCGTTCTAAGAGATTGTCAGAGAGATCAAGTTCCTGGAGATGGCGGAGATGAGAGAATAACTGTGGCGCCAAATCTTCTGTGGTTATTTGCAACTTGGACAAGCTGGAGGGGGAAATGATTCCATATATATATATATATTACTGATAGCCATCCCATCCACATTTTGGAACATTCTGTTTTATGTTAAAAATCCCCAAAAATGGAAACATCAGACTCTCTACGATGAAAAACATAAACAGGTAATCTTCATTTAATGACCTTAACTGGAACCAAAAGTGTCAGAGCAAAGTGCTGGAGTCATGACTATGATGACTTACAATAGCATTTTTGCAGCAGTCATTAAGCTAGGACCACAGGTTGTTAAGCAAGGATTTTATATCACTGCATTTCACAACTTCCTAAACTTCCCCATTGACTTTGCTTACCAGAAGCTGGTGGGAAAAGTCATAAATAGTGATCATGTAACCACAGGATACTACAACATTTGAAAATGCAGGCCAGTCATCATGTGCCCAAATTATGATTCTGTGACCATGGGGATGGTATGTGCAAGCATCATCATAACCTTAAAAGTTCATTGAATGAGTGGTCGTTAAGCAAGGATTACTTGTACTAACTTGCACAGACTATTAGGTTACATCAATTAATTTACAGTGAAACAGAGTACTATCCTAAATTTAATTTAATTAAAATGTTTAAAAACCACTGTTACCTTAATTATTCACTGTTCACATAAAAGATTATCTATATTTCATAATTTGAAGATTTTTCAGTTGCATTTCAGAATAATTTCAGGAATACTAGCAGGAACAAAATAGTTCTTAAAATACTCATTTTAAAAAAATCATCCCACTAATTAATCTGGGAAAAGATATCAGAATGGATGGTTACATTTAGCAGAACTGAATTGTTGTTGATTAAAACTCTATTACAGAGTATAGTATCAACTTCAAATTGAAAGTTGTCATGATTGCTGTTGATACTGCTATTTATTTATTTAAATAATTTATCTGGCAGCCCATCTCACAATAATGATTCTGGGTGGCATACAAAAGATTAATATCCAACAACAAAATTAAATCATAATATTATGCTCAATTTTGTACTTTTGCTTTAGGTTAATTTATGTATTTTGTAGCTGTAATTTTGGGGAGAAAAGAGAAAGGGTAAAATCACTACTGAATTTGCTGTAAAGATTGACAAAAATGAGGGACTAGGAGTAATACTGTATGGATTTTCTTTTTCTTAAAAGTCAGATTTGTGGAGTTCTATGTACACACACATACGCTTACTTCAACGTTTTGATCTTTCGTAGCCTTGTAGATTTGGGCACTGCTCTTTCCAACAGAAGTTCTGTAGTTATTTTAGTCATACTTAGTACCTTCCAATATTCAGCAGCTCCAAGAATATATTTAATCTTCTTGAAATGTTGCTGGTAAAAAGAAAAACAAGATAATCGTTTAAATATCATCTCAATGTTGCAGATCAATGAAATAATTGCTCAGGTAGGGGTACTGTTGCAGTATAGGCATTCTAATCTTCTTTAGTAATATTGGACTGAAATGCAGGTTGGAGGCAACCTAAGAAATGTGGCTTGTGTCTCTTTTGAAATTTGAAGACACTTCTGTATTTATTTATACATGCCAGTTTAACATACCAACATCTGTCAAAAAATTTATTTAATTTTGGGATTCTGACTTTCGTTTTATTTTAGAAAAATAATCCCATGTGAAACAAGGTGTCTACTACAGTAATTGGTCTCCTACTACAGTAGCTATGTTTTCCTGAAATTGTGACCACCCTTCTACCTCAGAGGTATTGTGACAGGTTACTTTACTCTGATTATTGCAGTTTCTTCATTTTTATGGTACTGTGCTAAACTGAGAATTTTCTGAACTGCTTTAGGGGTTTGTTTCCTGCAAATGGAGGTTTCTCCCTCCTCTCCCCTTGGGATTGCTTCTGAGCATTTATAAGGGTTGAACATTTCATTCACATTCCCCCACCCCTTAAAAATGTGGATTTATATTCAGCCAGATAAGCTCTAAATTAAGGCATTTCGGTATTCTAGTTTTTATCTGCTTTCTAATGTTAGCTTGTTGGATTCTAGTACTTGCTGATGGCATAGTAAACCATTCTGCATAGCAAATCATTCTCCAGTGAATTAACTCTGCTATTATAGCTTCTAGGCTACCATCAGCCATCTTGGGTATATTATGCCAAGCATAGCAAAATCATGATAAATTTATCAAATGTTCTGAACCAGCAATGCAGCTAACTCAGAAGCTAAACTATGTCCAGGCACCTCTGGCTCTGTTTAATACTCTGGTCATCATATAGTGTTTACTGTCCCCCCTCCCATACGAAATAGAGAAGGTTAATCACTCATTTATTAAGATTTCTTTCAATATTACTTATGATTAATATTAAGCCTTGTTCAAGAGTTCTTTCAGTCATTCAGAATTCATTCAGTCTCACATTCTTAGGCTATAAACATCTGCTTACATTAGGTCTTCAAAGCAAAGCAGTAGCCAGAAGGAAAAAATATATATTCCAAGGAGAATATCCCAGAGAAAGATAAACAAACCTTCACTTCAGGAGCAGGAACATCTTATCCAATCTTGGGAAAATAGACTGAAACGAAGTGCATAGTACTTCAGCATTATCCCAATTGTCATGGGAGTATGGAAGAAGATAATTATTTCTTCCTTGCCCCATTAATTTGAAAACATAACCACACTTAGTGCTGCAGTGTGCTCCTTGGCAAAGCAAAAGTTCAGCCAGCCAATTTGCTTAATGATCAGGAAAGAATTTTTTAAAAATGGAATAGGCATTATCAAATTTTCTGTTCCTTTTAATAGATATTGTTGCTGGGGTGGATAAAGGGGAAGTGGATCCCTCACATTTTGCAGAGATTTAAAGGGCAAGCTGCGGGGGGTGGGGGTGTTTAAGACCTAAAAAGGGATGCTGGGAGACAAATCTGGCAAACAGGTGGATTTCGTCACTTAATATTATCGTTTGATGTTACTTGGATATTCAATTGGCATTTTATGAAACTGAGCAATACTTTTAATGTTTTTACTTATTTAGTTTAGATCAGCTGTATCTTCTCTATTTTAGACAAGTTGCACAGCCAGAAAGAACAGAACTCCCACATTCAAGTCAAAAACTAAAATGCCTGATACATAAAAACACCAGTGCTTTAATACACACATAACTTATTTCCATGTTGAAAATGTACTCCATATAAGCCAGACTTGTCTCCCAGCAGGGATCCTCAGCATCAATCGAAATATCCCTTGGCATACACCAAACTTAATGTGATGGTCTTTAAAAAGCATTACTATTTTTATGGATTTATTTATCTAAGAGGAAATGTAAATACTGCCTCCAGTGTCATTTATTTTCATGAATGCTTCTAATTCATTTTTTATAAATGTGACTGATTGCACATCAGTATTTTGAAGCCTCCTGCAGCCTATTTTCACACTGCCTCATCCTTTTTTTTAGATTTTGCAGGATGCTATTTTATCATAATAAGCTAAAGAGGAAATTAGTATCTGACCAGTTACTTGAAGAAATGATTGTATACAGGTGAAACTCAAAAAATTAGAGTATCGTGCAAAAGTTCGTTTATTTCAGTAATGCAACTTAAAAGGTGAAACTAAAAGGTGAGACTCATTACATGCAAAGCAAGATAGTTCAAGCCATGGTTTGTCATAATTGTGATGATTATGGCTTACAGCTCATGAAAACCCTAAATCCACAATCTCAGAAAATTAGAATATTACATGCAATCAATAAAACAAGGATTGTACATAGAACAATATCAGACCTCTGAAAAGTATAAGCATGCATATGTATTCAGTACTTGGTTTGGGCCCCTTTTGCAGCAATTACTGCCTCAATGTGGCGTGGCATGGAAGCTATCAGCCTGTGGCACTGCTGAGGTATTATGGAAGACCAGGGTGCTTCAATAGCGGACTTCAGCTCTTCTGCATTTTTCGGTCTCATGTCTCTCATCTTTCGCTTGGCAATGCCCCATAGATTCTCTATGGGGTTCAGGTCAGGCGAGTTTGCTGGCCAATCAAGCACAGTAATCCCACAGTCATTGAACCAGGTTTTGGTGCTTTTGGCAGTGGGGACAGGTGCCAAGTCCTGCTGGAAAATGAAGTCAGCATCCCCATAAAGCTTCTCTGCGGAAGGAAGCATGAAGTGCTCCAAAATCTCCTGGTAGACGGCTGCGTTGACCCTGGACTTAAGGAAGCACAGTGGACCAACACCAGCAGATGACATGGCTCCCCAAATCAACACAGACTGTGGAAACTTCACACTGGACTTCAAGCATCTTGCAGTATGTATCTCTCCATTCTTCCTCCAGACTCTGGGTCCTTGCTTTCCAAATGAGATGCAAAAGTTGCTCCCATCAGAAAAGAGGACTTTGGATCACTGATCAACAGACCAGTTCTGTTTTTCTTTAGCCCAGGTAAGACACTTCTGACGTTGTTTGTTGTTCAGGAGTGGCTTGACAAGAGGAATACGACATTTGAAGCCCATGTCCAGGATCTGTCTGTGTGTGGTGGGTCTTGATGCACTGACTCCAGCCTCAGTCCACTCCTTGTGAAAGTCCCCAACACTTTTTTAATAAAAATTTTATTTGGGTTTTCACAAAACATAATACAAGTAAAATTTCTTTTTGGGGGAATAGCATGGTCCCAGGTTATCACTTCTCCATACAGACACAAATTCAGTTTCATATTCATCTTTGTGTTCTATTCCATATCTTATTACTATTTTAACATTTTCTCAATAATTTTTCCCTTCCCTTAGTTTTCTCAATCTTACTTTTAATTATCTCATTCCTTTCTAAATTCAATTATATATATCTTTTTCTAAGTTTCAATATCTTTCTAGTCATTATATTTATACTTTTGTCTGTCCTGTTTCAATGTCATATTTTCTTTTCTCATTAAACAAAATTTTTCCCTGTAGTTACTAATTGGAGTATGACACCTTTGTATCTTTTAATTTTTATCCATTCAACTCTTATTTAAACTTCAATTTATGCCTTTACAATTATAACATTCAATATAACACACAACTTCCAGTCGAATTCTGCTTGGTACATTCTTAAAATACGCACTAAGTTCTTAAAGAGAAAAAATATATATAACAATAATAAATAAAATACTTATTCGATTCCAATTCAGCTCTATCATTAATGTTACTTATAATCTTTGACATCTTTAACATTTCTTTTCAATAGGGTATCATACTTCTAGGAACACTTATATTTCCATAATTTTTTCATGTTTCTTTCATATTCCTCTTCACTTAAATTTTTATAACACATTTATAATAATTAAAATGTTCCCCTCCTTTCCTAATTTCATTCTCTCATTCTCTTTATTTCATTTATTTATTAAACATTCCATTACATTACAATGAGTATTTTATCTATCATTTTAATCACACTTGTTTCATATTTTCAAAGTTCATTTCTATTTCTAATATAACAATACTATCTTACGTACCCTTGCAGAATCCCCCTTTCAATTAAGTTTTTACCCATTATCTCTGTGTCTTCTAAATAGGCTTATACCCTTAATCCTTGTACGTTTTCCCTGTTTCTCTATGTCCTGTTTCTGTCCTTTATAATTTCTTTTCCTTTCCTTCTTCCCCCTCTTCTTCTCCCTTCCCTTTTTGACCCCTTCTCTCTCTAATTCTGATTCTCTCTTCTGTAATCCTCTCTTCTGTTTCTTCCTAATGTTGTAATTACTTTTCAAACTATTCTTTTGGGGGTTGTTTTTTCAAATCTTAAATTTTTCACTCTCTTTCCCTTTCTTTTCCCCACATAGAAATACTTGGTCATTGAAGACGGCTTCTTCTTTGTCCCAAGTAATCCAAATAATCCAAAGCTGTTTTTTCTTGCTTCTTTTTTCCACTTTCTCTTCCTGGGGTTCTCTTGTTACAAAGTTTCAGTTAAAATGTATCTTTTAGGAATCTTGTTAAAGTTTCACTGTTAATTCCTTTCACTTCCAGGTGGTCTCTTCCATTTTTCCAGATCCCACCCTTTTGTTTTATTCCTTCTTTTAAAGAAGGAAGTTTTTGAGAATCCAGAAATCTTTATTATCCCTTTGACATTTTATTTTCAGCTTAAATACCTGTTAATGTCAAAGTGGATTTTTGCCGGGTTTTTGCTTAAATCTCTTAGTTGTCAACATAGGGAAGAAAAGAAAAGCAAACCAAATACTTTCCCTTCCCTCTCTCATTTGCCGCTTCAAAGTCTTCTTTGGGAACAATGTTGTTCTTTATAATTCAAATTCCAGGGTACCTTATATTGTTGCTTTTTCAGTTCGACCCGGTCAGCCAAAACTTTCTCTTATCTTCCTCCTGGACATTCTTTTCCGGTCGAGTTCTTCTTTGAGGTGGCCATTTCTGACCACCGCTGCAACTGCCTTCGGGAAAGGGAGTAATGGCCAGCTGGGGAGGAGAGATGCGACTCTCCTTGACCCCACTGGCAGTCTCCCCACCTCTATGGGGTGGCTTAGCCCCGAAACGAGCTGGCTCAGGGCACTCCAACGGCGAGCACATATCGACACTGCGTACGATCGCAGATTTCGGTCTGTCATCGAAGAAGCTCAAACCAGAAGCCCGAAAGTACCCAACACTTTTGAATGGCCTTTTCCTGATAATCCTCTCCAGGCTGCGGTCATCCCTGCTGTTTGTGCACCTTTCTCCCACACTTTTCCCTTCCACATAACTTTCTATTAATGTGTTTTGATACAGCACTTTGGGAACATCCAACTTCATTTGCAATTACCTTTTGAAGCTTTCCCTCCTTATGGAGGGTATCAATGATGGTTTTCTGCACAACTGTCAGGTCAGCAGTCTTTCCCATGATTGTGATTCCTACTGAACCTGACTGAGAGACCATTTAAAGGCTCAGGAACCCTTTGCAGGTGTTATGGCTTAATTAGCTGATTAGAGTGGGACACTTTGAGCCTAGAATATTGAACCATTTCACAATATTCTAATTTTCTGAGATTGTGGATTTGGGGTTTTCATGAGCTATAAGCCATAATCATCTCAATTATGACACATCACGGTTTGTACTATCTTGCTTTGTATGTAATGAGTCTATCTCATAGATTAGGTTCACCTTTTAAGTTGCATTACTGATAAGTTGCACGATATTCTAATTACATTTAAGTTGCACGATATTCTAATTTTTCAAGTTTCACCTGTATATGGAAAGATGAAGCTTGAAATAAGTTGTTGCAAGATGGAGAGAGATCATGCCCGTTGGCCATCCCTTTGGGGTGCCCCAGGTTTTCATGCTCTCTCCTCTCCCCTTCTGTTTACCATGAAACTTCTGACTGAGGTTATTTGTCAGTTTGGAATCAGGAACCACCAATACGCTGATGATATCCAGCTGCACATCTCAACATCAGGCAGACTTCCTGCTGCAATCCAAGGTTTAGGGCCTGTGTGGATCTTGATGGGGAGAAACAGGCTGAATCTTGACAAGACCGAGTGACTATATCTGGGATCCTCTGGATTTGGAGATGCTACATCATTAACTATTAGTGGGTAGCACCTCCCCATTCATAATCTTGTTTAGAAACCACAATTGGGATGGCAACTCAATCATTAAGCGAAGTGGTGACTAAATGAAAATGCAAGAATGATTATGATCTTGCTTCAGCTGTCTTTTGCTTTACAAACCTGCAAAGGTTATAAATGTGAGGATTGGTTGTAAAGTTACTTTTTCATCACCATCATAACTATGAAAGGTTGCTAAAACAAGGCATTGCTAAACGAGGATTATTTACAAAGACTTTTAATATATTTGCCACAAGAATCTCATTTTCTCTCAAGTTCTTAGATTTTCAGAATTTTACTTTTCCTAGTGGTTCAGTTCTTTAGTCAGTATATCTCTCCTTGCTTCACCTACACAAGGTGTGCAAATAGAACTTTGTGTATCTTCTTGCTGCATTTAGCAAAATCTTCTAAATCTAAATCTACATTGCAATTTTGTTTAGAGAAAATAAAATATCTTGGCCATGAAATTTTCTCTGGCCAATGTTATATTTCTTCATCTTGCACCAGGTGCTATTGCAGATTCTTCATCCAATCACAACCTCACAAATTTGCTCTTTTTTGATATGTGTGGTTACTGTACATAATGGATTTTCACATGTCAACCTGGCAAACTGCTGGATGATTTTAACTGTTCATGAAAGAACCTTTCTGTGGACTGAAGCAGATGAATCTTCAGTTGTTGTACTAAAACAAGTTTTATTAGCAGGCCCAACCTTGGGAAGTTTAATTCCAAACACTGTCTTATATAAATGGAATTGGTTAGCCCAAGACTCAAATGATTCTGTAGCTGACATCTTTTTGATATTCTTCTCAGTGCTCAAGCTACACTAACTCAAATATGAGTTTTAGAAAGGATCTACTATCAATTTGAATTCTGCTGTAGATTCTGTTGCAGCTGCACCCTGTTTATACTGATACAGCTGCTGTTTTTTTGTCTGCCTCTTTGGTGCATGCTTATATGATTAATAGTATCTCCAATCTGGAAAAAGAAAAGTCCTGTTATATGGTTTTGATGACTATTAGAAGTTCATAGTTCTAACAAATGCTGTAAAAATAATAAATTCTGTTAAATCCACTGCAGCTGGTCAGACATTAAATTTCTTTCAAGTCACTGGAATGCACTTGGCACTGCAGAAGTTGAGTGAGAGAATATACTATTAATCATCTGTCGTGCCATCTGCCCTTACTCAGAACAACCTGTAGTGTCACACTATTTAGCAACACCACACACAAATTACATATTTATTCAAA
Organism: Pseudonaja textilis; assembly: GCF_900518735.1. Next base: position 3,364,022 of record NW_020769348.1, read on the forward strand.
GGTTTGGGATGTAAGCCTTCATATTTTGGAAAGATGCAGAAAATAATATTTCTCAATTAATATTACTGCTATTTTCCTTGTCTCAGAATCCTTTAATATTAAATCCCCCACTCCCTGAAGTACTGTATTTGTTTGTTCTTGTAATCTTACAGTGCTCTTCTCCCCAATAATTTTAAATTCATAAATTTTGTTATATGCAGTTAATGGTTGAATATAAGTTGAAATTACCACTGAAGCCGTTATTGGACAAAGTCAAAACACCAGATAAAAACTATGCATAAGCCTACGGGTTATTATCTTCTATTTTATGAAGCCTTTTGGGAAGAATTTACAATAGCAAAACTAGAATTCTCCGTTTTAATTGTTCTAAGTATTCCCCTTCATTAAGTTTGTTAATTCTTTTTTATACCAATACAACACATTTTTGTATCTCTATATCACTAATGACTCCACAGTTGGACCCTGAGCTACTCCTGGCTACTGCCTGGATAAGTCTCTGCAGTTTCCTTGGCAAGATTTCAAAAATGGATTGCCATTGCCTCCTTCCTGACTGAACCAGGTTCACCCAGTCGATTTTGTACTTCAAGTGGGCCTAGAACTCATGGTTTCCTGGTTTCTCCCCTGGTGCCTTAACTACACTAAACAAACTCTACATATTCATTAGATGATGATAACACATTAACTCATTTGTTGCCATTGTACAATAGCAATTCACCATTTTAAGTTTTCAGCTTTTAAAATTAGATGGTGAAGAGAACTCTCTTACAGATGTCCATGAACCTGAAGGATGACCCAAACAACTAAATCTGGGTTGTTATAAATTTTGAAATAACATGATATTATTTGATGGAGCACTGATTTACAAAATGGCTTCCATCTCCATGAAACAAGTTGTGATCTTTTTGTTTTCCACAAGACTTTTCCTCAGGTCACCCATAATACCCAAAATACCCAAAGATACCATAGAAGAATTGTATGACAGTTTACAATCTGAATGGATACACTGAGCTGTGGTGGTGCAGTGGTTAGAATGCAGTACTGCAGGCTACTTCTGCTGACTTCCAGCTACCTGCAGTTTGATTGTTACTGGCTGAAGGCTGAATTAATATTCCACCCTTTGGAGGTTGATAAAATGAGTACCCACATTGTTGGGGGAAATATGCTAACTCTGTAAACTGCTTAGAGGGCTGTAAAGCACTGTGACGTGGTATTTAAGTCTAAGGGCTTTTGCTAATTTATAATTTATCAATAAGAACCTCATAGAATTGGTCCTTTGGGTCTCTGTCATTTATTCCAGGTGCTACATGTTGAGCTAGAAGCAATTAATGATTGAACATAGGAAAATATCAATTGCTTTAATTTATGATACAAACGATAACAAAATTTTATGAAAAAAAAATAACTTCTTGAAATTGCAGAAAAAGATGTTCTAGTTTTTGGAATGTTCTCTTTGAGCTTAAATAATTCTGGATTACAAAAAAATGATATCTGGTAAATGTCCAAAACTGTTATAGATTACATATCATTATTGTCCCTCTCAGATGTAGAGAGCCACAAGTACCCTTCAGTAAAGAAATATATGTATTATTCTTCTATTCCTAGAAGTTGTTCAAAGAGTGTCATGTTCTAGTTCATTCCTAACCAAACATATAAATATGGAAATTTGATCTCTTACCTATGCTGATCATAATCCAATAACTGTAATCTTACACAGAGGAATCTTCGAGTGACGGAGTGTTTATTATTATTGCTAAAAGAGAATATTAAACTGAAGGATCAATACAAATTAAAGAATGTTTAAACCAATTCAACTTCTGATGGTTATTTACAGTATGGAATTCAAATAAAGCATTTTTGAGGAAACTATTTCAATAGCATCAAATACAAAACTATACAAAACAAACCAACAACTTGATCATTGAGCTGAAGCTAGAACTAAGTTTTGTTTTAGAACAAAAGATTAAAGCTATCTGTATACCTATTTATAGAAGTAAATGACATTTATAAGAAGCTGAGCTTTGCCAAACAAAAATATTTTGAAAAAGCTAATAAATTAGATAAACTGCTGGGTATTATGAAAAGAACAAGACAAAATTCTTATGACCAATTGGGATGGCAACAAATATGTTTCAACAACAGAAAATAAAACATTTTTTTAAACATTATTCTAGATTACGTACTAAATATTAACATTAGAACAGTATGAATATACAAGACAGTTTATAAATTCACAGAATAACAAAATGAAGCACTTTACAAGGCAGTGACAATTCTGAAAAGGAAATAAAAAACAATATAAACACCCAAATTGAAGAAATCTGTAGAACATGATGGATTTTCTATCATATCATATAAGACTTTCTAAGAAATTCTGATCAATCTATTAATATAACTAATTAATGAGATTTAACAATGTTCTCTTAGAAGAGTTTTAATTTACAGGTAGTCTTAATGAAGGTAATTGGGACTGGAATTTCCATTGCTAAGTGACACAGGCATAAAGCACAATTTCACATCATCATGCCACTTAGCTATAGAAGTTCCAGAAGTCATCATTAAGTGATGAGCATGTATGTCCTTTTTTATTGCTTATTCCATACTTTCAAAACAATACTTATTATTGAACTTTCTATTATACATTGCATTTTTCCGCATACCTCAGACAAAGATTTGTACAACCTATCTGGAAGTCTTCCTTTCCTCAATTCTTTTTAGGAATTATTTGGATCAAAAAGTTGGCTCTTGCAAAATGCTCAGTTTTAGGGCTGTGATTCTTCCTAACAGGTCAGTTTCAACTTTTTCCATTTTGAAATGCCTTCTATTTTATTTTTCAAATCTGGAAAATATAATTCTCTTTTCAAGGAGACTGCAAGCTAGTGGTCTCCAGTAGGTTTAGAGTTCTTGGATACAAGAGAAATCTATTTTTGCTGATGCTGCAGTTGACATCTGTCTAAAGGATAGTGGTTTCCATACTTTCTTTTATAATCACCTTCAGAAATGGCTTGACTGCTTTTCAGTTATCAGGAACCTTTGCATTTAGACATTTTACACCACTGTGTTAATTTTCTTCAATTATTAGTGAAAGAAGCTTTAAATACAAATTTGAGGACCTAAATTGTTATTATTTTAATAATCTGTAAACAGATGATTAGAATACTGATTTTGGAAAGTAAAAACAGGTGGATTTGAAATAATAAGAATTCTTCTTATGGGAAAATATTTTTGTTTTGAATCACTTTAAAAAACATTATAGGATGGAACTTTGAAGGTTGGACATTAGAGGAAACCATAAGGAACTAAAGATTACAATTAAAGGAGAACACTTTTTCTTTACTATTATTTTTTCTTTCTTTTCTTTTTCTGTACTCCAAGTGGATTCCATTTTTATTATGCTTTGGAAGTCTTCTCCAAGTCATGCTTGAAGAATGGTGCAAGGTAGCTTTGGTAAGAAAACTGCACCCCACATAGGCTGAGCATGCCTGGCAATAGAAGAGAAAAATGCTGAAATGGGGTGTTTTGTGCTAGTGAGGCAGGAAATGGGCCAAGACCATTTGTTCTAGCCTCCTGGATCTGGTAAGATGGAGTAAGCCAAGGCCTCTTGGGCCTGGCAGATGGGAACAGGATGGAGTCTTCTGACCATAGCAGCTTCTCATGCACAAGTGGGTAAGTGTGTGGCTGAGATGAGGAAGAGGTGTGTGCATTGGGGGGGAGGGGTGTCTGCAGTGCCTTGCAGTCATAAATACAGGTAAACTGCCAAGCACCCATGACCTCTGGGGGTGCTGCAATAGCTGTAACTTTGAGCGCAGGTAATAAGTCTCTTTGATCAGCACCATTGCAATGTAAAATGGTTGCTGAATAAAGGGTAGTAAATCGAGAAATATACACATACATATACAATTATGTATATGCAGGTATCTGAAAGCAACAGTTAGCCCTCATCTAATTTTTCCCATCATTTATTTTTCTTATGTTCTTGTAAATCTTAATATATATTATTTCAGTACAGTGACATTTGTATTGATTGAAAATTAACACTCTAATGTTTAGGTAACTTAGATTATTGTTGATAAAAAGGTATATCAATTGTTATTTACAATTTAGAACATCAATGTTAATGAGTATAAGATTTTTTTTACTTTTTTTAATCTGAAATTGAATATAGGCAGCTCTAGGTTGGACACTTAAGAGATTTTTCCTGAATTAAAAAGCTTACTACACAAAATTTAGATAATATATTGGATCTATAAATTGCTGATGATACGATTCAGACATTGAACAAGTCAAAGATTGTGTAGTTTAATGAATTCAGAATCCAAAAAGATCAAAAATATGTAACTACAGGGATAACAAAGGAAAAATAGGTAATATACCATCAATATTACACCTAGAGAAAAATGGCATAAGATGTTCTGTTGGTGGTATATTAGACAGTGTTGAGTGCCAAAATAGATAATGCATTTTGCAAAAATGGCTGGAAATGCAATATCATATTAGATCATTTTTTCATATTTGGTGGCAATGCTGTAAAGCCAACAATTTTGGAAAATCATTTGTAACAAAAGGAAACAATGTTAAATTTTGCTTTTCAACCTGTTACTTTTACAATTAATATCCAGTTTTAAAATTAAAGTAAGTAAAAGTACAACATGGAGGAAGGATAAAATATTTTATTTACACACCAATGTTTTCCATATTTTGTTAAAGAAAAAATCACAATAGTGATATACAAGCAATCTGTGACCCAGATCAACATCTGAACCTGTGACTGAAGTTCAAACTGAAATCAGGGTGCAGTGAAATATAACCCAAGCAAAAAATGCTTGTCTCAAACAGAGCTCAGGATTATTAATTTCTAATCTCTATAAACAGATATCACCCCAACTCTGTCCTAATTCTTTCCAAGCCCAGAAGCCATACTTTTGCTAACATATGTAAAGATCTTCCTAAAGCTTCTAAGATGCATTCTTTAGTTTTCTACTAACATTTCCTACGATTTCATTACCTCTATCAGAGAGACAAATGTTTTTCTTTACCTGGCAGTTGTTTTGAGTTATGGTTGAGGAAATAAGTTTTTGAAAAAATATTACACCTCTTTTCCACAGCAGGTCTTACCTTCATCTAAGGAATCAGAAGAAGCTATAACAACTAATACAAAATTGAGTGAGATAGCTAATATTACAGAAGAAGCATAATTCAAAATGAATAATAAGCTATAAAAGTGGGTTCAAAGTAGAATGAAAAGTAATAAAGATGAATGCAAAGTTCTTCACTTACAAAAAATAAATAAAAATAGAAATATATATGATCTCTGACTTCATACTAGAACATATGAAAATGATTTGGGAATGTTAATTGTAAACTATATATGAAACATGATACAGCTCCAAAGGGAAATGCAATTCAGAATGCATCAATAGAAGCTGTTGCCAAAGTAACTATATTCGCCCTTCTTCAGACTCTATTTCATATACAGTGTCCAGCTGAAGATACTATATTTTTTTAAAAATTAACAGAAACAAATTGAAATGCAACAAGAACGATCAAAAGACTAAAAATTTAGTTTTATATCTGAGGGAAATCTGTACTGTATGTTTATTCCCAACAGAAAACAATTGAAAGGGGATCTGATAGCAATTATCAAGAAATAGAACCAAGGTTGATCAACAGTTGGTCAGAACTTAAATCACTCCATAGTGCAAAAATATGGAGTAAGAATCTTTAAATGTCCAGTTTGGAAAAATTTAATGTTAGAGTTTGACAGTAAAAATATTTATCCAAAAAATATATAGTGGGTTTCCACTGACTCAATGTTTACAGAAAGAGGCTGAAGGGCTATAGTTTGATATTTTAATTCAAATTCCTAAATTGAACAAGATTTTTATCTTAATAGTCTTAATAGTCCCTCTTACCACTTTGATTTTAATTTTGCTTTACATTGCCTTATATTCATTGCCTTAATTCATGGCTGAAACACATATTTTATACATGCATATATTATATATTATGGACCTTAATTTTTTCTTTAATCTCAGCTCTAGCATTCTTACAAATAAGGATGGATATACCAGAAAAAACATCAAAAGGTGGTAATGAATAGAAATTGGGTAAAAAGGAGAGAGCTTTTCCAGCTTTGGGAACCATTATTATCATTAATTGGGTATATTGATTTCCAAGTCATTTATAGTAGCTGACTTGTGTCAAATGATGGGCATCTTTGACTCCCCTGTTCCCAATAAAAGTGTTTTGTGTGTGTTATTACTGAAATGAACTAAATCAGAGCATAGGCAGTTTCAAAGGTATGGGAAGAAATAAAACATGCCTAAGAATCTTGGAGGAACAGAATTATTTTTTAAGAGCAGTTTTCAACTATAATTATATGCCTGAGGTGGGGAACAGCAGGGAGATGCCGAAAAGGAAAAATCGAAAAAAATCTTATCTCTGAGGCAAACCTCAGTCTGAAGTGAAATGAAAGAGGGAAAAACTGCATGTGTCTTTTTCAAAAGGGGGTTATTGTTTCAAAAGGAAAACGAGCAGGCTTTCAGGGTCTGGTTGCCGCCTCGTCTTCCTAACCCCCTACTGAACAATGAAAAGAAAAAAAAACCCTCTCTCCTCAGATAGACCGATATCTACCAACATGTAAACAAAATTACACATCATCTCACTACGGAGGGACAGATTTTATAAAAACTGAGCCCGGAGAGAAAGAGGCGCCGTGTGGCGGCGATGAGGAAAATTGGAGAGGGGAGGGTAAGAAGGCAGGAGCAGCAGCATCTTTAAATGCTCGACCAGCCTCGAGACCACAATTCCCATCATGCCCCGGCAGGAGGCGAGGATGCCTTTCTTACAGATAAACCGCGCAAAGCGCTGCTGGGAAGACGAGTTTCCCGCCACAACATCGCTCCTCCAGTCAAGGCGGCCGGTAGGGCCTTGAGGAGAAAAGTCCGAAGAAGGAGGCGGCTCGCCTTAATATTTCCCGCTGGGCGCGCGTTCGCTTAACGCCCCATCGGCTGCCGGCCCTTGTCCCCACGCCCCTGGGCTCCGCGCCAGCCCACCTCTCACCGTTCTCGGCCAGAGCCTTACCTCAGGCAGGCGCAAGAACCTTCTGGTGCTGCTTCTGCTGCCACCGCCGGGGCTCGCCGAACCGGAAGCGCGGAGGGGGGCCGACAGCGGCAAAAGCTACCGGGGTCGGATAGGATGGAGGCTGCTAAAACGCGAGGAGGAGTAGCAGGAGATGGAGCGGTCCTCGGAGTGCCCAGGGGTTGCGGGTGCAAGGGGATCCGCTCTTGCCTGCTCTGCGAGGCCGCCCCGCCCCCGCAGGTAACCCACGCGGCCTCAGAGAAGGGGTGGAGAAGGGGGTGGGAATTGGAGGGTGGGAGAGGGAAGGTTTGAAGGGGGGCTGGTCGTCGCCCAAGCTCCGGCGTAAGAGCGCCTCTGAGGACGTGCAGAGTGCTCGTCTCAAGGAAAGGGAGAAAGAATCCTAAGCCGCGTTTGCTACAGCTGGTAGAAGTTCCCACTTTAGGTTGCCGCTGTATTTTTAAACATAACTTTTATATCTTTTTAAAAAAATCCATTTTACTGTTATATTAGGAAAGCTCAAAAGGATATGTGGCGATTTAAGGCACGCAAATTTTGAGCAATGGAGGAGAGATGGAAATCTTCCAAAGAAACTACCCAAACTTCAATTTACATCCAGAAAAGTCTGTCCAACACAGATGAATCTACTTTCCAAGTATTGCCTTCACCCAGGGTATTTCTCCCTTCCACCCCCAAATGTTACCTATGACCCTAGCCATCAATGGATTGCCTAGTCTTTATGCTTTGGCAGATTGTGTGAATTCAATCCAGAAGCTCAAACTTCTTAGGCATTTGATAACAATGATTTTATCTAGACTCTATATGGGTTCAAATCCAGAAAGCTTTAAAATGTAATTATTTCAGTTATGGTTCATCTGCAATAACTAGGAATATAATTAAAATAGTATTGAAGTAGTTAAGCATTTTGGACAATTCATGGAAAAGAATATTTTCATTAATAAACTTCAAGAAAGGTTGACAGGAATTTGTTTAATCCTACAAAAAAAAATAGCCAAAATAAACCGTGTGTATGTGTATATTCATATGACATAACTTCAAGACTGATATGAATTTAGCAAGATTCTATACAGATAGTTATTTTCTCCTGTTCCTTCTGCTAGGGCAAAAAGCTGAAGAAAAATGTTTTGTGTTTTGTCAGAATTAGGAGGCCATTCTTTTGAATAGATTTGTTCTTTCTAAGTCATCTTGTTTTGTTTGGAGCAACATGTTCTTTCAAGTAACTATCATATTTTGTATATATTTGTTAGAATAAGTCTAGGATTCTTCTGCATCCTCTTACCATTCCAAAATATTTACTCTTGCTATCTTGGGCTGATAAAACATACAGCCATGATATAATTACTTCTGATATCTAGGCCCAGCAGATAGGATATATCCTGCCTTGATCCCAAAGCCAGCAGTCTGCCCATTGATTAATAATCAGCTTTATTAGAATTTTTAATTAGTACCAAAGAGATACAAGATTTACAAACATCTCTGATGCCATGAAAATCCAGGATGATACTGGACCATTTTCTGTCAGATTAATCTACTGTGTTGATTAGTTGTAAAATGGAAGGAAGAGAGAGCAAATTATTCATTTATCACAGTATATTCTAACTTTTCACAAGGCTGAATAGTTTTTAAACAGTGAATGTTAATACAAATAAAAAGGACACAAGTAGCTTAGTACACATGTAGCTGCATTTTGGCCAAGTGAAGCTTTTGAGATATCTTCAACAGCAGCTCAATCTAAATCATGTTGCTGTTGCAAGAACATATCATTCCCAAAAGACCTGAACTGGTTCGCCCACCATAGGGTGGCTGATCCTTGTTAAATATTGCTTGTCCAGACATGTCCTGAAGATGCTTTTTCCAAAAGGCAACTGGACTTTGTTTTTTCATTGAAAACATTTCACTTTTCATCCAAGGAACTTCTTCAGTTCTAACTGATTAGAGGGTAATGGAAGGATTTATATTCTTTACAATCATCTGTTTGTTAGTACTCTGAGAGTAGTTGAAGCTGCTTGAGTCTTTATCTGTATCCTCAGAATCACCTGAATCAGAGTGCAAATGGGTATTGAACCTTTTTGGGTCTGCTGAAAAGATTGTGTTGTAAACAGGAGATAGGTGGTGTCCATTGGTTTAAGAAAGGGATCAAAGGGGCTATTTATGTTAAAATTGAACAGCCCTCTCAACAGAGGGGAAAGGCTACAAGACCTGTTTACAACACAGTCCTTTGTAGCAGTCTCAAGAAGGTTCCACAGCTGTTTATTCAGGTGATTCTGAGGAAATAGATAAACCCCCAAGTGGCCTCAGCTACTTTCAGAGAGCTAACCAGATGACTGCAAAGAATATAAATCCTTCCATTCCATTAGAACTAAGGAAGGTTTATGGGCGAGAAGCAAAATGTTTTGAAAGGAAATAAGGAAGTCTAGTTGCCTTTGGGAAAACGCACCTTTGGATGATCATGACCTGGATGATTGAGAATCTCCATAGATATTCAACTTGTTCACACAATAATAAGGAAGCTGGTAGCCATTTCTAAAACCATTTACTAGTATAAGCTGTCCCGCTTGCTCAAAAGAGAGAAGTGTCATTTCCTTTACATTAAAAAGCTGAGAAAAAAGATTCTTAGCTGCTTAGGATTGCTTCTATATAGCTGTCTCAAACATAATACTAAATACCAAGGTATTATACTGGTCCCTGACTATATTGTAATAAAGATTTGAGTTATTGAGATCATATCACGAAACTGCTTTTTCAAGGGAAGTACAACCCCATCCAGAACAAATTTAGGATATGGGAGTGATCCAGATACTCACTTATGAAGATCTATTCTGGGCTTTAATTTCATTTGTTGTGATCATCCCAACTCTTTACAATGCTGCTAAGTATGGTTAGTTTTATTAGCATACTGGTTATACCCAATCCTGAACTGAAAAATTATTTTTTAGAAGCTTCAGGCAGATGCTAGAGAGCAGAAAGAGAGAAGGCTTGCATAACCCATATGGGAGGAACCAAAGGCCAGGTCAGTAAGATAGATAACACTCCATCCAGATCTTAAGGCAACTGGTACTATTTTTGTGCCATGCCTAGTCCTGAATTTCAGTTGAAAGAAAACAACACAATCCTTTTTCTCTAGGATCCTCTGTTAGAAATCTAATGTTGTTTCCACATTCAGAATACAAGTAGTTCTTCATTTACAACCATTGTTTAGCAACTTTTTGAAGTTATGGCAGTGGTGAAAAAAAGTGACTTATGACAGATCCTCACACTTATGACTGTTAGAATCTACATGGTGACATAACAGTGCTGGGATTTATCTCGGGGGGAGGACGTATAAGGCATCCAGAAAGTATCCATGATATCAATCACTCCGAGACATTTTCTCTCCTGTTGATTTATTTAAAAACAGATCTGGTATGTCTAAAGCAATTTCCCAAAGTGAAAGTATTTTCGCTTGTTACACAGAATATACCTTCTCTCATCTCTCCTCTCCTCTCACTTCTACACTTCATAAATCACGAGAACCAATTTCTTAATACGACATACAGAATAACCTTGAACTTTTCAACTCCTTCAACCCCCTTCCAATAAAATGTGGCAACTGAATTTCAAAGCTGACAAGATGAGTCTGCCTACTGTGATGAGGTGGACCTGTTGCTTTCGTGGTGTGGAGACAATAACTTAGTCTTCAACAGCAATAAGACCAAGGAGCTTATAGTGGATTATAGCAGGAACAGATCAGACATCCAGCCCTTGCTTATCAATGGAGACCAAGGGGAACAAGGGGTCAGTTTTAAGTTTCTGGGTGTTACTATAAAAGAGGACCTGACCTTGGGTGCTCACATTGCAGCACTGGTCAGAAGGTTCCAACAGAGGTTATATTACCTGAGACTTTTCAGAAAACAACTGAATGAAAAACTGCTGGTGACCTACCGCTGCACCATAGAGAGTATCTTAACTTACTGCACCTCTGTATGGTTTGCCAATTGCACAGTGGCAGATAGGACAGCACTCCAGAGGGTTAATGTCATTGCCCCAGAAGTTCATTGGTTGCCCTCTCCTCTCTTTGGAAGAGCTTTATAACTCCCGCTGCCTTAAGAAAGTTCAAAACATTCTCAAAGATCCATCTCATCCTGGGCACCCTTTTTTGAACTATTACCATCTGGCTGATGGTACAGAACAATAAAAACAAGGACAAATAGGCTGAAAAACAGCTTCTATCACAGGGCAGTAGCTCTTTTGAATTCTACTGTATAGTGCAATGTTAATGCAATATCAGGGGTTTTCAATTCAATGTATAGAATGTGAAGGATGTATGTTTGTGTTTATTTTCAGTCATAATGTACACTGAAGATGGTATTTAATTTTGTTGTACGAGGTGCAATGACAATAAAGTAAACTGAACTAAACTAATCCTTATTTAGGTACTTGGCAGCATCCCAGGATCACATGATTGCCATTGTAACCTTCCCAGCCAGTGTCTGACAAGCAAAGTCAATGGGGAAACTAGAGTCACTTAATGACAGAGATTTGCTTAATGAAAAAAGCCATAAAATTGGATGTGATCATGTGATGACTCACTTAATGACTGCATTAAGGAGTTCTGGGTCCTAATTGTAATTGTAGGTTGAGGGCTACCTGTAATCACATTTGACCTTGCAGGATGTTACCCAAGTTACCTCACCAGACTCTCTATCCAAGCAGCATCTAAGTCCAAGGATTTGCAAGCTAGCTAAGAAGGTTGCAAAAAATATAACATTTGAGTAAATAATTTTGTGGGAGCTTAGACTGCTTTAACTGGCAGGAGAATATGAATGAGGTTTTTCTGTGACAAATGACCAAACTTTTAATGAGGTGACAATGGGATATCTTAAATACCTTTACATTTACTGAAAATCTAATTCTTCCAAAGGTCAGAGGTCTAACAAAACCCTCTTCTCTCTTGCTGAGTACATTGTTTATCAGAAGATAAAGGACAGAACAAGGAATTGTTATATTTAATGATTATAACTTTTTATTTATTTATTCAATATTTATAAAATTAAAAACGTATATATACATTTTGAGCAATAGCTACACTTGTGCTTTCCTTCTGGTAGCATGTTATATATTGTTATAATAACTCCTTCATCCTTATAAGCTCTCTATATACATACATATAATTTATTTACAATTGTTTTACACATCACCCTTATTTTCCAAATGTTACCAAGTCATCAGATACTACCTTTTCTTTAGCCAGTCATATCAGATATCCCATGTTTTGTAATATTCACTGTCTTGATTATCTTTTAGCAGTTTGGTTAATCTATCCATCTCAGCACATTCATGTATTTTATTAATTATGTTTTCTGTAGGGGTCGTAGCCAATTTGCAATTCTGAGAAAAAATTATTCTAGCTGCAGTTATAATATGCAAAATCAAGTATTGGTACTTCTTTTCCATATTTAGTTCTAAAATGCCTAGTAGAAAAATTTCCGGTTTGAATTTTACTTTCTGTTTTGTTATGTCCTCTATCCAAATTCTGATTTTTTTGCCAAAATTTTTGTGTATGCAGGCACGTCCACCACATGTGGAAATAAGTTCCCTGGTTGTAGTTATATTTCCAACTATTGGGTGTCATGTTGGGGAACATTTTGGCTAACCTCGCTGGCGGTAGATGTCAGCGGTGAAACATTTTGTATACATTCTCTTTATAAGAGACTGACATCGTTAATCTATAGTTTATCTGCCAAAGATGTTCCCACTGGTCTAAGTTAATATTGTGGCCCACATTTTTAGCCCAAGTTATCATGCATTCTTTGATGGTTACCTCCTTCATTTTGTAGTCTAATAGATAGCTATAACTTTTGCTAATCATTTTTTCCTTCTCCTTGCCATATCTTATCTAGCTCTTGTTGGGTTGTATAGAAGCCGAATTGTTCTTTGTCCTTGTTGTAATGTGTTTGTACTTGTAAAGTGGGCCACCATCCTATATCAATTCCCTGAAGTTTATTTTTTTCCTGCCCCTGGAAAATTTTGTAGGCTGTGATTCCACTGTTTAAAATACTTAACCAATAGTTTAAATAATTTTAATGTTAATTAAAATGTACTGTTAATTTTAAATGTACTGTTTATGCTTTCTATTTTTAATTTGTCCCTATAGTCTGATTCAATGGAACATAATTCTTAATTTTCTCAAAATTACATATTTACACATGGGGTATATATTACATCATTATCACATTGTCTTTTGAATTCTGCTAAAATAAATTGTAAAGTTAAGACAATATTAATTATACAGTACATTAATAAGTGCTTAAATAAGATAATAAACAGGTTAAAACGTTTAGAACTTCTATTCAACAAAATGATGGCATAAAGCCAAATGACCAAAACCCCATCTTCAAAATCTAATACCAACTATAGGTAGTCCTTATGATACAACTGTGATGGAGACTGCCAATTTGTTATATATCGCCTTAGCCATTAAGCAACAGTGCCTCATAATTTCTCTGATGCAACTGTTAAATTAATGCAGGGGTTAAGTGGACCACCAGTAGTGGTCCACTTAACTACAGGTGGTCCTTGACATACGACCACAATTGAGCCAAATTGCTACGTGAAATATTGTAAAGTGACTTTTGTTCCATTTTATGACCTTTCTTGCCACCATTGTTAAGTGAATCACTGCAATTGTGAAGTTAGTAACATGGTGGTTAAGTGAATCTGGCTTCCCCATTGACTTTGCTTGTAAGAAGGTCACAGATGGTAATCAGATGATTCTGGGACACTACAATCATAGATAGTTGCCAAGTGGCTGAATTTTGATCATGTGACCATGGGTTGCTGCAGCAGTCGTAAGTGTGAAAAACTGTCATAAGTCACTTTTTTCAGTGCTGTTTGAATGGTTGCTGAAGACTACCTGTACAGGTTGCTTCAGTGGTCAGGGCTGCCTGCCCTGGAGGATCTCCCAAAGCTACCACCATCCCTTGAGGCATCCATGCTCCATTTCCTGTCCCTCGGGATCTCTGCAGTGTCCTTCCTACCCAGCTAGCAAGAGAGATCAAGCCAGCTGTAGAATTTACAAGCCTTTAGCTATCTTCCCACCCAGAAAGCCTGGCAAATCCCTGCTTGTTTTGCATTAGGTTCTACTCTTGCAATACTGCATGGGCAGGGGGGTGGGGTTCATATTTTAAAAAGACTTTTTTTTTCAAGAGGCTCCATTTCTTTATGGAGTTTATGGAGCCTCCTTAAAATTACAGATGCCTGAGAATTAACACCTGCTTTGTCAGAAGGCTAGGTCTGTAAGATCCTGTAATCTCTGAAGCTTCAAAAAACAGAAAGGTAAATGGGAGTGTTGTTGGGCTCTGGAGCAGGCTGAGTCCTGCTAGTCCTTGAAAGGGAAAGAAACTGGAGGCTCACAAGCTCCAGGCAGCCTAATCTCCCCTTCCTTGCTGGAAGTTGCAAACTCCAGAGGCCTGGTCTCCCCTTGGTTGCTGGTGGGAGGCAAAGGTGAATGAGTGGCTGCAGGAACCCATCTGGATGGGTGGGTGAATACTACAGCATCCCTGGGTTGGCCATAAGGCCAAATGACTGCAGTAGTAGTGCTGCAGCTGGTGTAATTTTAAAACTGGCTCATAAATAGCTTTTGGGGTTGCTTTATAAGTTTGAATGGTTATTAAGAGAGTAAAGGACTACTTTTAATATAACACGCAGGAATGTGTGCCTAAAACCACATTTATTTAAGCAAGTGATTAGAAGGTTGTATTTCTGCAATCTAGAACATTGGAGAAACACTAAACGTGAAAATTAGATTCAGTTACTACTTGTTTCCATCTCACATTTCCATTTTTTCCTCAGAAAAATGCAAACTTTGTTTACTGCCCACTGACTGGCTTTGCTGTGGGAGAAAAACAATCTGAATTTGAAGGCTGGGCTTTCCAGTTTCCAGGAGTTTTTTTGCTGGAAGATTTTATAAACACAGATGAGGAACATCAAATGGTTGAGCTAATGGATCGGAGCACGTGGAAGCCATCACAATCTGGCCGAAGAAAACAGGTCTTGTCTCAAGCTTAAATTCTTCCTTACTTTGGGAGGTAGGGATGGGATCATCTTTTAGTGTTTCTCTTTGGATATCTTTATTTAGTTTGTGAGTTCTTCCTTCCATTCTCTTTCCCTGTAATTCCCCCTCCTCCCCACCCACCCCCCAAAAAAGTTAAAGCAACAGAGAAATGTTAGTAACACTTCTGATGCAACCACTTTCATTCTCTTTGATCATGATAAGTACTTGGTTTATTTAATCAGGGTTTATTCAATCCAGTTTTCTTGGTTTACATGAGAAAAGGCTGCATTTGGATAACAGATGGTTGAACAGAATAACAGAGTTGGAATGGACCATAGAGGTCTTCTAATCCAACTTCCTGCTCAGGCAGGAAAATGGCTGTCCAATCTCTCCTGAAACATTTGCAGGGTTAGAGAACCCACAGCTTCTGGAGACAAGTCATTCCACAGATTAATTGTTCTGTCAGGAAAATTCTCTTTATTTCTAGGTTGGTTTTCTCCTTGATTAGTTTCCATCCATTGCTTCTTGTTCTGCCTTCACATGCTTTGAAAAATAGCTTGACACCACCCATCTTCTCTGTGGCAGCCCTTAGATATTGGAACACTGCTATCATGTCAGTTTGTGATGCAATGTGTTATGCAAACTACTTCCACATACAGAATTACATAAGTATATAATGTATATACTTTTCCATCTTTCAATAGAAACAGCAGTGAAAGGGGGAAAAGCTAGAATAGTAATTTGAGGTGAAAGAGTAGCTGCACTGAGGAGAAAAAAGAGGGAAACAAAACTGAAATAAAGGTGCATAATTCAAATCTCATTGTCAGAAAATCTCTAGACATGCTTAAGCAAGTCTTTTTTAATTGTCATTTGACCTGTTAAAATTAACTATCTATTTTAAAGTCAATTAAGAAAAGAAAATAAAGAGCAAAGGGGTTGGAAAGGAAAAAAAACCCAACCATTAGAAAAAAACAATGTATAATGTTTCCTTGTAGTTCCAAAGACAACTACTATACTCAAAATATGCAAATATTTAAGTAGGAAGTTGAACTAGAGTTACAATTTGATTATGTGCAACCAAGCCAGTGTTAACTCAAAAGCAACCGTATAGATTTTCCCTGTGACAATATGTCTTGAATGTGATCCTTTTAGGCAGGGGTGGGATCCAACAGGGTTAACTACCAGTTCGGTCATTTATGAGGTTCGGTGATTGACGATGTGCTTCCTTGCACGCTGCCATCATGCTGCGTGCAGAGAAGCAGCCTTTCAAAAAGCCTTTTTTTCCTGCTTTTTAAACTGCAGCTGTGCCTCGCATAGCAACTGAAGTTGAAAAAATCAGGAAATAAAGGTCAGGTAAGAGCCCAGGTGGGTGGGTGAGCAAAAACATTAGCAGACATAGAACTGGTTCTGTCTGCTGCTCTTCAGAGCTACCGGTTCTACAGTGGTGGACAGAACCGGTAGAAACCCACCCCTGCCTAATTTTAGGCCTTCCAACAGTATAATCCATCACCATTGTAACTCAGTCTATCGAACTTGCTTCTGGTCACCCTCCTCTACTTCCACCTTTCTACCCAAACAGAATTCTCCAGAGAATTAAATCTTCACATAACATGTCCAAAGTATGATAATTGGAGTTCGGTTATTTGTCCTTGAATGAGAAACAAACCCTAGTTTGTTTTGTTTGAAGATGCATTTGTTTGTCTTCTTGGTTGTTGATAGTATTTCTTAAGCAAATTGAGGGCAGGAATTTCTTGGGTACCAACCAGCTAAGCAATCAATAAATATGCTTTAGTTGTTAAATAGGAAATATGTCTCAGGTAGTAATTTCAGTAGCAATTAAAGCACAATTAATCACCAGGATAAAAATCCTGTTGGAATATGTTGATTCTTGACTGATTACACTGCCATATTGCCCAAAAGTCATTGATAGTCTGACATTCTGATGTTTTAGAACATTCACCACTTTTTATGTCAGATGCAAAACAGTTATAAATTCTGACATCGAAATTGAGTTTTCCTGTATAAATATTTATGGTTGATTTTGTTTTGAAGATCACTTATAGGAAGAGATACCTCTTTTAAGATACTTCCTACAGCACGGGTGTTGAACTCGCAGCGTCATGTTGCTGTCGTGACGTTTTGACTTTTTTTTCCTTCATGGAGCTGGTGTGAGCGTGGTCTGCGCATGACACATCCAGCTCATAGGCTGCCAATTTGATACCCCTGCCCTATAATATATGTAGAAACTAAATATTTTAAACAGATTTATTTTCAAATTTTGTTTTAGATATATATATATATAATTTTAATTAAAATTATAACCAAGAGTTTGTTGTTCAGGAAGAAGCACTGTTTGACTATGTTTGTCAAGAATCTCAACTAGAATCTATAAATTAATATTCTTACCCTGTTATTGCAGGTGGTGGACTAAAAATAGCAGCCTGTCTTAAGCCTGCATTTTTTTGGATATAAGATTTGAATTGGGGATTTCATTGCTCACAGTCTTCATCTTTTAATTCAACCCTCCTCAAATATTCTGTTTTGTTTTTTTTAATAGGACTATGGCCCCAAAGTGAATTTCAAGAAGCGGAAATTGAAAGCTGGTAATTTTTCTGGGCTGCCCAGCTTCAGCAAGGAGATTGTGGCACGAATGACAAAATATCCAGTTCTTGAAAGTTTTTCTCCTATTGAGCAGTGCAATTTAGATTATAATCCTGAGAGAGGATCTGCTATTGACCCACATTGGGATGACTGGTGGCTATGGGGGGAAAGGCTGGTGAGTTTAAACTTGCTCTCAGATACCGTACTTTCCATGTCCTGCGACTCAGAGGACAATCTCCAGTTAGTTCCTCTAGTTCTTCAAGAAACCAAGGAGATGCACAGGTATAAATCTGATATTTCTCAAGAGTATCCGATTAATGATTGCAGTCTTCCAGAAAGATTAGAAAGCACTGATTGTTCATCCACAAAGTTAGTCCCACTCAGAGAAATCCTGGTTGCTATTTACCTACCTCAGAGATCGCTAGTCGTTCTCAGTGGACCTGCTCGCTACCAGTGGAAGCATGCCATTTATCGCAACCATATTAAAAGTCGTCGCATATGTATCACCTTCAGAGAATTGACTGCTGAGTTTGGCCTCGGAGGAGAACAGGAAGAGCTGGGTAACAATCTCTTGGACATTGCTCTAACATTCAAGGGATCACCTGTATAACCCACCCACCCCCGGGTGGGGGGAGCATTGAGACTTTCCTTTGGCTGCTGGATATTAATGTTCAAGGCTTTCATAAACCTGCTTCCTTTTTTCTCATCCTCAGAGCCAAGTCCTACAGCATTCATTAATCTTACAAAAGGTGCTTCTCAGAGTTATGTTCTAGAGTGTCTTTACTTCCTCACTATAATTAAAATAATTTGAATTAATTTTTTAATCTACACTGTGTGGCTCTGCAGATATCACTGAATTTAATTAATTTATGTTAACAGTGAAGAGAATACATGCATCTTTGGAATCAGAAGATTTCTTTTGAACGTCTGCTTGCAGCACATAGTCTGTGGTTTATGTGTCAACATTGTGGTACAGCACCCACAATCCTCATCCTTAGCTGACTAGCTGGGGCTGTTGAGAGTTGTAATTCACCATCTGGACGGCCATAGATTATATGTTCAAATGTATTAATTTCTTATCCCTAACTCTATTAAAATCATTAGTTTTAGGGATGGTATACATTCATTTCTCCTTTTATTTAACTCAAACTCAAATTTTCATATAAGAGAACTAAATTAAAAAGTTTATTAACCCTTCTCACAATTACAGCATTTGTCCAAAGATCCCATCCTTCATATATACCAATAAAATATCTATTAATCACAAGAAAATGATCAGTAGCTAAGCTGATTTTTAAATATGATGAATTCACATATGCATAAATATCAGGGCATTCGTTTTTTTTATCTTTATCCACAGATGTCCTTGTAAGTTTTTTTTAATTAATCCCAAAAAAATTAAGAAGAAATTTTTTTAAAAATCACGATTAGAAAATGGAGCGGAAAAAAAGCTGAAAAAATAAAACCACAAATACACTTTTTTGTGTGCTTCAACTCATTGACTCCTACATGGACTAGTCACTACAGTTTTCTTGGCAAAATTTTTGAAAGAGTTTCCTATTTTCGCCTTATGCCTGAGAGAGTGTGACTGGCCCAGGTTTATCCAGCTGATTTTGTACCAGGCAGGACAAGAACTCAGTTTCCTGGTTTCTAGTTTCCTGCCTTAACCACTACAGCAGGCGTTCCCACCCCCAAGCCGTAGCCCACTATCCGGCCTCACCCCATTCAGAACCGGGCTGCACAAGGGGTTGGGCACTCAGGCATATTCGCCTGCTGTTTGCACCAATGGAAGTGTCCGCATTCATGCGCACATCTGCCATTCACAACGAACCATCTGCTGTTCCCACCAGGCAACCAAGCTGGAAAGGTTGGGATCCGCTGCACTACAGTAAACTGACTCCCAACAATCCTCATCATTTTCTAACTAGTTTTATAGACATATAAATTGATGCCACAATTCATTATTGTCTTCCATAGCTGATCTTAATTGTAAGTCCATTTTCTTTGACCAAAAATAAAAAAATGAAGCAATTTCATTGCATTCCCATGGCGTAGCAGTGGTTAGCATACAGTATTGCAGGCTAATTCTCTTGTTCAATCCTCATCAACCCAAGGTTGACTCAGCTTTCCGTTCTTTCGAGGACTCATATTGTTGGGGGCAGTATGCTAACTCTGTATAGAGAGTGCTGTAAAGCACTGAAGTGGTATATAAATCTTCCTGCTGCTGCTACTGCTATTCCCAACATTATAAATGCAATGAGGTGATTTCTAAAATATTGTTTTTGTGGAAAAGGATACAATCTAAAAATCTGCTGAAGTTTTTTTAAATGCTTTTTTTAATTAGTTGAACATGCAGGCAAAACAAAGGAAAGATACATACATGCATACATACATACATATAACTCTGAACCCAACATTTCTGTTGCTAAACAAGACAACGGGTTAAGTGAATTTCTATGACCTTCCTTGCCACATTTGTTAAGTGAATCACTGCCTTGTTGATTTAGTAACATGGTTGTTAATCTGGCTTCTCCCTTGACCTTGCTTGTCAGAAGGTTGTAAAAGGTGATTGCATGATCCCGAGACATTGCAATATGCCAGTTCTCAAGTGTCCGAATTTTGATCATGTGAAGCTGCTGCAACAGTCATAGGTGTGAAAAATGGTCATAACTCACTTTTTTCAGTGCTCTTGTAACTTTGAAGAGTCACTAAACAAATGGTCATATGTTGAGAACTATCTGCATACATACTTAAGGCATTTTGGAATTTGTAGTTATATATACAGGTAATCCCCATCTTACGATCACAATTGAGCCCAAAGTTTCTGTTGCTAAATGAGACAATTGTTGACTGAGTTTGTGCCATTATTGACTTTCTTGCCGCAGTTGTTCAGTGAATCACTGCAGTTTTGAATTAGCACCAATCGTTAAAATGAATCTGGCTTCCCCATTGATTTTGCTTGTCAGAAGATCACAACAGGTGATCACATGAACAACTGTCATAAATATGAGCCAGTTGCCAAGTGCCTAAATCTAATGATCATGGGGATGCTGCCAACAGGAGCATGAAAACCAGTCATGTCACTTTTTTCAATGTTGTTGTAATTTTGGTAACTAAACAAATGGTTGTAGGTGCAGGACTATCTGTACATGTGTGCATGTATGTATTATATGTCTTATCTTGCATTGCTACATGAGCTGCTACATAAAAGAAAGATTCCTATTTCAATTTCATTATATTTCTGCTGCATATATGTATTTTTTGTTGCTGCATGTTCTTCAATTTTAGAGATCCAATCTTGTACGGATGGCCAGGTTTTTTTTTTCCTCCAATATTGCGTCAGATTGATTTTTGCCACTGTTGATATATACGTTAATAGATTATGATACCTTTCACTTATGCTTTCTGAAATCATCCTAATTAAAATAATAATAATAATTCAAATTTTATTAAGAATTTTCTGAATGTTTTGGTGTATTTCTTTTTAGTACTTTAGTGGGTTTTTTTTTTTAGCATAACCACCATATATAATAAAACATTCTTTCTTGTTGAGACTTTTCCAACAATTTATTTAGCACTACAATGATTAAAAAATCCCTCCTCTAGGATTTATTTCTTAACTACAGTAAAATATCTTCATGAAAAAGGTACCATCTGTGTTTGTATAATTTAACACGGCTTTGATAGATGAAATTATTGTATAGTATGCTTGTGGTTTTTCTAATAGAGACTAGTTATTCCTAAACGTAGACTAATTTTAGCTGTTATTATATAGAGTTTAACTTATTTACTTCCCCAGGTTACCTTGTTGGGGAATAGCCCTATTTTCCATTATTACTGTTTTTGTATTATTCAGAGAATATATCCAATTAGCCTGACACACTTATAGTACCACATTGCAGTAACTTCACGAAACTCATCTGCTATGTTTCCTTAAAATTGCAAGGCTAAAATGGTAATAGTATATGATTTATTCTTGTACAAGTAGTCCTCAACTTACAACAGTCCATTTAGTGACTGAAGTTAGAACACCACTGAAAAAGTGACATGACCAGTGCAGCATCCCCATGGTCATGTAATTTACATTTGGATGCTTAACAACTGGTTCATATTTATGACGGTTGCAGTGCTCTAGGGTCATGTGATTATATTTTGCTACCTTCTGATGAGCAAACTCCATGGGCAAGGCAGTTTCACTTCACTGTGTCACTAACAATTGCAGTAAAATGTGACAAGTTGTAAAATGAGGCAAAATTCACTTAACAAATTTCTCACTTAGCAACATAAATTCTAGGTTCAATTGTGGTCGTAAGTCGAGGACTACCTGTATACTAGTAGATAAAAGATGGCAAAACCACAGATGTAGGAAGCCAGGAGGTTCTGCAGTAAGTAACTTATAGGACTCCTTGGGAAGACTGGGTATCTCTGTGGTTAATGGGGTTAATTTGTGGATGTCATTTGCACGATGTGGCTGTTAGTATGCAAAACATATTCCAGTGGATCCACAGTTGAGGCTGGATGTTAATGCATACAAATTTGAGACATCAGAAGGGCAAATTAATGATCAATAAGATAGATGAAATTGGCAGTCTGGATGCTGATAAGATCAACTGTATTTTGGACAAGGAGACAGGGTTTCCATAGCAAATTTAAGATGTGTTCATCCTTTCCCTACATGTTTCCTGAATCTCTAGTTCACTTTGCTGGGATTCTAGTTCAGTTTATCTCCTAGCTTCATCCTGCATTTTTGTAATCCTGCTCCAAGTTTGCATACAATACTTCAAGAGGGTTCTTCTGCAAGAGATTCTTTGCCTTAAGTTGCACATTTCTGGAACAGTTGCATAAATTAATATGGAACATCTATCTGATAATGTCTTATACTGTAAGAATACAACTCTAGAACAAGTAGCAAATAAGAATGGAGGAGAGATGGACACAGAAGATAAAAGTGGTGGCTTCATTGTGAAGCCATAGAAAAGCTTTTTACAGTTTTATATTTTACAGTTTGAAAAGCCTTCTCAAACATTTGGCAAATCCTTAGTGATGAGGATATGGATTTGTGAAAATAGAACAAAAATGATATAATAAAGGTTTTGGTATCTTGGTGCTATGGTGTTCAAAGTCTTAATACGGGTAATACTTAAGACTTCAGTGGAACAAACTAATTAATCAAAATTTCTTTTCATAAATGTTCAGGAATTCAGTTCCTTAAACAAATGGCAAAAAATACCTCTCTGTAAAAGGAGAAAACAAAGGGTTGGGTTGTTGTTTTTTACTTCAAGTAGTAACCAGAATCTAGTACTATCTCTGATCAATAGAAAAACCCCAGAATAAGATAAAAATCCCACTGTATTTCTATATCTTAGTTGGCTGCTTCTTTCCTTCAGTTTTTAAAAATATCCTACTAGCTACTGTATACTCTGTAAAATAGCGGGAGACAGGATGGTTGCACATATGCAACCTAATCCTACACACGTGCAAATAAAGCTTTTTGCACTTGCCTGCCGCTGGCACGGCTCTAGTTCCCAACAGGCCGCCGACCAGAACTCATTAATCACCTGGGGGGGTCGGGACCTCTACTGTAAAAGAACTGAACCTGTGATGCTTAAATTAGGTCAAATTAAATTAATGTGCTATACAGAATTAAAGAATATGTTGGTATTTAATAAACCATGGTTTGCCAGGATATGTTAGCCAGTGTCCTTTCCTCCTTTTCCCCTCCATGCTACGAACAGAAAATCAAATACTGTACAGTCCCAAAGGTGCTTATTTTTGAAGAGGCAATTGGACTTTTTAAATTTTTTCCCGCTTCTTATCGAAGCTTTTTCAGCTCTTGGGGAAAAAAGTACCTTTGGGACAACCATGACTTGAATTACTGAGAATCTCCATATTCTGCAATATTTTTATTTTTTCATCTTATTCCATCTGAATTGAATCACATGTAAATGTTGTGATAGCCATGATCTTGGGCAATATTTGACTCAAACCTAGGTTGGAGTTTACAGTTAATTTGCTGATTACACTAGATAGCATATAGAATAGATTGTGCTAGATTTTAGCCCTGCTGATATCATGAGGTTAAACTGTGGTTAGCTTGTCCCAATTATTGTAATAAGACTAAAGTGAAACTTAGGCCAGATCCAATCAACTGCTCCTAAGGATATTTTTTTTAACTCCAGGAATATATGGCTCTTCTGTTGACATGTAAATACTGCATATAATCTATAATGTTGTACTGCAGTTTTCAGAGTGTCTCAATTACCAGCTATACATCAAACTTGTGATTTAGGCCTAATTTGAAGATACACAAATACTCATAATACCAATACGCATATTAGTTAAATCATTAATGACTTAAGAAATTTTTAAAAAAGCAGTACAAGACTTGTTTTGAAGTATTCAATAACTGGCATTTTATGTAGCTTTGCAACTAGTATGTCTTTTGCAGAAAATGCACATACAATGGATATATATTAATTATACTAAAACTAATACATCTGGCAAGCAAACGACTGAAAATAAGGGATGAAGTATTACCTTTGAGCAATTTGTCAGCAGAGATTACATTCTATTTTTCCTTTTCAAAGTATCCCTATTTTGCATAAGAAAATTTTTTGTGGAAATGTATTTGTAATTCATCATACAATTTATCCTCTTATTTGCAAAACATAGTAACTTTTGATTTTACATACTGTAAGATCTGGGAAATAGGACATTAATGTCTCATGTACGTAGTAGGGAACATGTTTTGAAAGATACCTGTTTATTCATATGATCAACTCTTATTATTAAATTAGAATGCATAAGGTCAAATTTAATTTTCCCAGACTGGATAGAGCTAAATGAAATAATCCACATTTCACTAAGCTAGAATTCTTTGAACATACAGAACTGTGGTTTGAACAAGGATTCTTGGACTTGTAAGAAGGCCTTTTCCAAATACTATCCACATCATGTTACTACTACAATATTTCTACATCATAAAATCATAAAATAATTGTGCATCAATCAGAATTTGTACTTCACATTCCAGCTGTTTTCTGATACTGGAGAATGGTATCAGCTTGGAGGCCTTCTGCAATGTAAAAAATTATGTCTCCAGGGCAATTATGTTTTTAAATTACAAACTTACACATACAACCCTGTTGTGGAATCAAGAGAGATTTTTAAATTTAACATATATTCCTCTATTAAACCTTTCTTTTATAATTAGCATTTAGAAGGAAAAGTACTGCTGTACTTTCCAAAAAATTCTCATTGACCAAAAACATGGGGATTTCTGGGCTAAGAGCTGTTTTTTTCTTTTTTCAAGGGGAAAAAATACTTTGTAGAAGCAATATGAAATAATAAAGAAAGAAAACAAATGCAGGCTGAGTAAAAGTTATTGGCTCAAACTGAATCTATCCTTGTCAGTAATCCGGAAATACTCCCTGGGTGTGAAATCGCAAAGCGGACACATTTCACAATTTCCACAGCATCTATTTGCATATGGTGATGTACAAACTCATTCCCAAAGTAATGCTTGTAAACCTTGCCAGTAAGAGAGAGCAATGGCAAACAGACTTTTCCCTTACATCATGCATTTCTTCAAAAAATACTACAAGTAGCAGCAATTAAAATGCATCACAACCATCCAGCTATATAGACTTTTCAAGTTATGGAAGTGGAAAGAATAATAACTGCCCAAATGTAAGTAGCCATCCATTTTATAAACATGGTTATGTTGGCTGTAGTATGAAGAACCAAAGAGAAGTTGATCCGGCCCTCAATGAAAAGCAGCCAAATTTTTGGCATCAGAGAAAGATAGGATTCTAAATAACCTATCATGCCTTTCTTCTGCTAAAAAAAATCCCTCAGCTGAACATGAATGTAAGAATAAAAGGGCATCTGTTAGTCACACAACATGCAAACCCCTGTCATGTCCATCTAGCTGCACTTTTAGTTTGTGGAGCTCTTCAATCTCTCGGTTGTGGCGTTCTGTTTTGTGGCGGACAAGCGACCGGTAGAAATGGATCGTGAAGACGACAAAGATGATCCCCACAGGAACCATAATTATAGTAGAGATGAGGGCCGCATGCCAGCCTGTGTGCTGGCTGGTCTTCTGGATAACAGTACTATCATTTCTCATCATGGAGTCCACTGGCAGAAATTTGATCCAGCATAGGAGGACAACTTCAGCAAGAAAGAGAAGGATGCCCAAAACGGTGGAAAAACCCCATGCCAACTCTATGTAGGGATGCATACGTTCATGGGGAGACTCACTGATAGAGTTCAGGTTGTGGATGTTACTCACTGCTTCCACATTAGGCAAGATGCAAGTGCTGATAAGTAGAGCAAAGAGATGGACAGCAACTAAGATGGTGGTACAAGCACTAAAGGCGATCAGCAGCATTTGGGGATACTGGTACTGCATCTCAAGCTGGACTTCAACCATTGCCACCTGCAAAATAACATGTTAAGAGATGAACAGGTTAAGGATAGATCATCGTGGAGAAAATGTATCTACCTAGTTGCTAAGAGTCAATACGGATCTCATGGCACATAACCAATCAATTTGGATTTAGATTGGGGTTCCACTGGAGAACTCAATTCCATAAGCATATTGCCAGGGCAGAAGGGAAGATAGTCAAATGAAAAGTCATCATCCACTTAATCTATCTTTTAAGCACCCATAAATCTAATTGTATTGAAATTTGTTTTAATCCATGACTGAGCTGCTAATATGGTTTTATGGTTTAGGAAGGAAGGTTCCTAAACAAGGGAAGGGAAGATGTACAGTAGAACATAACAGAAACCAAGACAAATGAATCCAAACAACAAGCTTATAGCTTCTGAGCACATGCAGTGAAAAGAGAACCCAGAATATACCCTAAATTTACATCTATGTGATAGTGATAGTTCTTAAAGTATTATAAAAGTACCTCCCAGCAAAGTAACTGGACATGCACGCTTTGTAATTTTTAACCAAAAAGAAAATTGACAAACAGGATGTGGAAGCAGTGGAATGGAGAAGTACATTATCATTTAAAAATGAGCATTTGCTTATCATAATTCTGCATGCAAAGTCTGGCTTTATGGTTAAATTGCAAACTTTTAATGTTCCTCTGGATACTTCTGATCACAGATTAGCTTTGTTACATCTGAATACAGGTAGTCCTCAACTTACAACAGTTTGTTTAGTGATCATTCATAGTTACAATGGCACTGAAAAAAGTGACTTAACCCATTTGTCACACTTACAACCGCTGCAGAATCCCAAGAGTCACATGATCAAAATTAAGATGCTTGTCAACTGGCTCGTATTTATGATGTTGCAATGTCCTGGGGTCATGTGATCACCTTTTCCAAGCTTCTGACCAGCAAAGTCAATGGGGAAGCCGGATTCACTTAACTGTTACTATGCTACTAACTTAACAACTGCAGTGATTCGCTTAACAACTGTGGCAAGAAAGGCCATTAAATGGGGCAGAACTCACTTAATAAATATCTCACTCAGCAACAGAAACTTTGGGCTCAGTTATGATTGTAAGTCAAGGTCTACCTGTATTAGAGAACCCAGTGAAGATCTCACTGAATTCAGTTCCACAGTAATAGTCGCAGATCACAAATCTGAAAAATTGTGATAGTCCAGCACAGAGGTGGTAGTTAGCAGGTTCTGACCAGTTCTGGAGAACCGGTACTGGAAATTTTGAGTAGTTTGGAGAACTGGCAGATACCACTTCTGACAGGCCCCGCCCCCATCTATTCTCTGCCTCCTGAGTCCCAGCTGATTGGCTGGGTCTTCTTTTGTTGCCCTGCACAGGAGAACGGAACTGGAAAGCAGGTTAGTGGAGGGGAGGAAATGGAGATTTTACAGTATCTTTCCCCTGCCACGCCCACCAAGCCAAGCGCCCATCAAGCCATGCCCACAGAACCGGTAGTAAAAAACTTTGAATCCCACCAATGGTCTAGCAGCTATAAAAACATACCATGGCAAATCCAGAGAGGAGGGCAGAGGTCCGGCTGGAAGCTTTCAACTTGGCTCGGCTCAGGTATAATTTCCTCCATGAAAGAGCCTGAACAGAGTGATGATTGGAGGTGACCAGCTCCAGATAACTACGACGGACCCAGTCCCGGTAATCCATGCCCTTGCTGGTGGGCTCAGCACAGCAGGTAGAAGATGGAGGGTCTACGGGGACATTTAACTCGGAACTCATGATGAAAGTCAAGCTACAGAAATTTTTAAAAATCCAACCATTAGCAACTGTTTATCAATAAAACATAAGCTAGGGTGATCAAACACCTACACAATGTTTTAGGCAAGGAGGATTAGTGCTTCTATAATTACTTTACATATCCTAATTTGTATACACATATATACATTCACTGATTGCAAGTGATTAAATAAAAGCATTTATTTAAAGAATTCCCAATACAACTTGCATGAATGTACTGACTAATGCATTTTAATGAAGCACAAGCATTTCAGACACAGGAGGCAGAAAAAAGCAAAACTAAAAACCAAAATAATATGGAAGGGAAATATGGAAAAGAGGTCAGCTGGCATGACAATTACAGAATTAAAATTAATACTTAGGAATGGGCCCAGGCTGGCAAGGGAAAGTCAATCTGTGTACCCTGAAATGGGAAGCTTTAGAACCAAATGAAAAGGAACTGCTAAAAAAGTATGATAAAAAGAGTACAAGTAAATGCACCCCTGAGGAGAGAGCAAAGCTAACGAATATGTAGTTATTATATTATACCATTAAAATGCTGGTAATTTGCAAAATCAATAATTTTCTGAAAGAAGGTGCTTCTGATGCATGTAGGAGTAGGAATTATTATTAAATAAAAATTTGACTTTTCTGAATATAGCCATTGTTCTCAAAGGCCATTTCCAGTATTGCTCTTTTACAATAGTGTTGTCATTGTTTGTCATTCCTCTTCATAATTAAAATCAGTTAAAATGAGGCAATAAAACACTGCATAAAACTATGTTGTTTACAGTTGTTTAAAGTCCTGGGAAGAAAAATGAAACAAAAGGTGAAACTGGGCAAGTTAGTTGATAGAAAGTGAAATAATGGAAAAAGCGCGTAAGAATATTGTAATTAGGCTAGCTGAATAGCATCCAGGTTGTCCTCAACTTACAGCAGTTAGTTTAGTGACTGTCCAAAATTACAATGGCACTGAAAAAAGAGAGTTATGAGCATTTTTCACATCTATGACTGTTGCAGCATCTCCATGGTCACGTGATTTACGGAAGCTTGACAACTGACTCCCATGTATGATGGTTGTCAATGGAAGTCAATGGGGAAGCCAAATTCAGCTAACACCTGTGTTAACAACTGTAGTGATTCACTTAACAAATGTTAAGAAAAGTTGTGAAATGGGGCAAAACTCACTTAACAATTTTTTCACTTAGCAACCTAAATTTTGGGCTCAATTGTGGTTGTAAATTGAGAACTACCTGTACAAGTATAAAGCGTCAATTTCCCCCCCACTTTCCAACAGTTGTTTTTACTTCTATTTTTAAAAAATGGGTTATACAACAATCCCCATTACATTCAGCAATGACTGATGTGGCAAAATGTACATTTTGTGCCTTGATTCCTCCTCACTCACTTTAGCTTCTTTCCCAGAAAATAGTGCTTGTTGAAGCTGCTTGATTGATAATTTTTTTATGTTTGTGTCGTTTAATGAATACTTATTTCTTCTGCTTTCAAATTTACCTTTTGGTCTGTCTACTTTGTCTATACAAGCATAAAAAGTGATAGATTTGCAGTTTCATTGGCAACAAACAATAGTATATTAAAGTAAATTTAAACAATACACTCATAACTATTGCCTTCAAGTACATTTTTCACTATTATGCACAAAATATAGTTTTATGGTCAAATGAAATAATACACAATACGTTTTGTAAAATAATAACGTAAGTTCATATTTGTAAAAAGTGCTTAAAAGCACGTATTGTAAATATTTCAAGTTCTTCCACCAGAATTTCCTGAAACTTCAATTTTGTTATGCATAAGAAAAATCAAATCAATACAATACAAATACAAAAATGAGAGCTGGAGAAGAAAGAAAAAGATAGAAGATAAACTTGTAACTTCTTCAGGAACCAAAAGGTATTTCTAGTTGGAAGAGAGAGAAAAGCAAGTAACAATTTAGTGCAAAACATAAATCCTGTATCTTTTATTTCAGGTAGTAATCCAGCCTGATAAATTATTATCTTCACTTAATTAATTAATCAACTTCTCCATTAAACTCTGGCATCGAGTTTGTCACATCCACCTGAAACTGATCTGAGATATACAGTATGATGCAACCACAATGTTGCAGAGTTCCTAGGAGGCTTGGGAAGCCGAGATAATTAGCTTGTTGGCTTAATTTAGGCTTCCCAGGAAATTTGGCAAAGACAATTTTGTAATTTCTTCGAAACTGCAGGATGGGATATTCCCATTTAAGGGAAATCGATGCGTCCTTCCATCTCCTGCTTGCTGGGATTTCCCCCAGGCACTTGGGGCTTGGCATCTTGTCTCCATTCCCCAGAGTTTCACCACAGGGCAGGTTGGTGGCCATCTGTGATTTTAATTCATCCATCTCCATGAAAAGAAATCACATCAGGGAAAGAATGGGGCCCCAACTGGTTGCTACTCTTTGAAGTCAGGTAATGGGAAGTCGAGCAAAGCAGTTCTATTTATTTATTTATTTTGTCAAGCGATTATAAGATAACACATATAAGTATAAACATAGTTATGAATACATGAAATGGA
Source organism: Pseudonaja textilis (assembly GCF_900518735.1). The sequence goes on from NW_020769348.1 coordinate 3,394,505, forward strand.
TGCATGTAAGAAAAATAAAACAAATAAAAAAGAAACAATAGGACAGGGACAGTAGGCATATTGGTGTACTTATGCATGCCCCCTACAGACCTCTTAGGAAAGGGGTGAGGTCAATAGTAGACAGTCTAAGGTTAAAGTTTTTGGGGTTTGGGGAAGAAACCACAGAGTCAGGTAGAGTATTCCAGACATTGACCACTCTGTTGCTGAAGTCGTATTTCCCGCAATCAAGTTTGGTGCGGTTTACCTTGAGTATGTATCTATTGTGTGCTCTTGTGTTGTTATGGTTGAAGCTGAAGTATTTATTGACAGGTAGGACATTACAATGTATAACATTATACTTAGATCGGACCGAAGGCATCATAGTTCTAGGTTGTCTAGGTCTAGAACTTCAAGTCTGATGGCATAAGGTATTCTGCAACAAGTAGAGGAGTGGAGAACTCTTCTTGTGAAATATTTATAGACTTTCTCAACTGTATTAATATCAGATACATAATGCAGGTTCCAGACTGATGAGCTGTATTCAAGTATTGGTCTAGCAAATGTTTTGCATGCTCTAGTTAGTAGTGTGATATTACCAGAAAAAAAGCTATGTAGGATTAGGTTAACAACTCTTAATGCTTTTTTGGCTATGTAGTTACAGTAGGCTCTAGCACTTAGATCATTAGAGATGAGTATTCCAAGGTCTTTGACAGAGTTTGGATCAACAAGGTCTTGACTATTCAGCTTGTATTTTATTTGCTGATTTTTTTTTGCCAATATGTAAGTTATAAGAAGTTATAAGAGAGATGAAGCCAATGGCTATGTGGAAGCATCTTTATCTCTTAAACAACATTTTCTACAGATAATACCAAAAGTAATTGAGAGTCAGATGGTATACAAATTTAATAAATAATAATTAGAACAGAAGAAGAGTTCTGATGCAGCAGACCAAATACAGGTACTCCTCAACTTACGACCGTAAATGAGCCCAACATTTATGTTGCCAAGTGAGAAATTAGTTGAGTTGTGCCTCATTTTACGACTTTTCTTGCCACCTTCGTTAGTGAATAACTGCAGTTGTTCAATTAGTAACACCGTGGGTAAGTGAATCTGGCTTCCCCGTTGACTTTGCTTGTCAAAAGGTTGCAAAAGATGATCATATATCCCTGGTACACTGCAAACCATCATAAATCTGAGTCAGTTGTTAAGCATCCTGAATGTAAATCACATGACCACGGGGATGCTGCAACAGTCATAAGTATGAAAAATGGTCATAAGATACTTCTTTTCAGTGCGGTTGTAACTTCATATGGTCACTAAGCGAACTGTTGTTAGTCAGGGACTATCTGTATGCCTCTAGAAAAGTATCCGACTGTCCACTGCAACTCTCTAGATATTCCTGGGAGGTCCAAAATCAATTGCTTTCCCACCCAAATGTCACAACAAAGAACTGGTATTCAGTCTTTAAACATGGATTAGAACAGGGGTCTCCAACCATGGCAACTTTAAGACTTGTGGACTTCATCTTCCAGAATTCCTCAGCAAAGCAAGGCTGGCTGAAGAATTCTGCGAGGTGAAATCCACAAGTCTTAAAGTTGCCAAGGTTGGAGACCCCTGGATTAGATGATCTCTGTGGTCCCTTTCAACTTGATGCTTCTATGAAGCACTTAGCTATCATAAGCACAGGCATATCAATCTCTATCTTGTGCCTCTTTAAAACTTTGACCCTAAAGTAAAAGATTCTAATGTTTTAGTGTGTTTTCAAAATTTTCCCTGACGGAAAATCTTAAGATCATTTTGCACTGCCATTTAGTACATCTGTAGCAGAGGTGGTATTCAGCAGGTTCTGACCAGTTCTGGAGAACCTGTAGTGGAAATTTTGAGTAGTTTGGAGAACTGGCAAATACCACCTCTGACGGGAGATTTCATGGTATCCTTCCCCTGCCAAGCCCACTAGGCCATGCCCACAGAGCTGGTAGTAAAATTTTTTGAATCCCACCACTGATCTGTAGAGACTTGACTTACAAACATTCGTTTTGTCATCGTTTGTAGTTACAATGGCTACAACTTAGTTTTCACACTTACAACAGTTGTAGCATCCCATGGTCACGTGATGAAATTCAGGCGCTTCACAACTAGCATACACTTATGACAATTCCACTGTCCTAGGGTTCGTGTGACTAACCTAAGCAACCTTCCCAGCCAGCTTCTTACAAGCAAAGTCAACGGAGGAAGCCAGATTCACTTAACAACTGTATGATTCACTTAACTGCAGTGATTCATTTAACAGCTGTGACAAACAGGTCATAAAACTGGGTCACAACTGACGTCACAACTGGCTTGCTTAACAGAAAATCTGGGTTCAACTGTACTCATAAGTGAAGGACTATCTAGATCCAATACTTATTTTGAGAATGTGGAATCTAAACTTTGGTGACCAAATTTCCAAAGTAAAGGGAGAGTTTATGATTAAGTGAAACATGTTTTCTTACCTGGCTTTAGTGATCAGATATAACAACAGTCATGATCTAACACACAAGTGTAACCCCCCCCCAGTGGTGGGATTCAATTTTTTTTTTACTACCTGTTTCTGTGGGCGTGGCTTGGTGGGCATGGCAGGGGAAGGATACTATAAAATCTCCAGTCAGAGGTGGTATTTACCAGTTCTCTGAATTACTCAGAATTTCTGTACCGGTTCTCCAGAACTGGTCAGAACCTGCTAAATACCACCTCTGAAAAAAAAACCCTCCAAAACAGCAATTTTTCTGCTCAGAACTTGACAATCTCTCTTAACCTCCTTGGCTACCTTACCTTTCATCTGATTCTTTGCCGCTGTGTCTTGTTCCTTCTCAACCATACCCTTTTTTCTTTCATGGTTCCTGAGTCACACAGAGCAGCCAAACACACCCACAGTTTTGCAAGCCCTACAGGATATAAACATGGCTCTGAGTGAAATTATGCACTGTTGCATAATTTACTCTGAAAAACCGAAAGTGAGGCAAGAAAGATCCATACAAGAGAAACAGAGACAGCTTATTAAAACTTTAGATTTCTGGGTAAAACTTTCCAGTGTTCTTCTTCGTCGCCATTTTACTCCAGCTATGGAAAATCTCAAGTCACTTAGCAATACGATTCTGGAACAAAGACTATTGATCTCCATCTTGCATCACTGCGTACTGTTGAATATTTAAAAATGTGATGTTTGGTCCTAAATATATCAATATTTGACCCAAAGTTTCTAAATTAGTAATTCTCAAAGAAAACAGAGGATGTTAACATTCTCCAGCTGTTTCCTAAAAGAGGGTGGAGAGGAGCAAAAGAAAAAGAAGGAACTTGGTCTCTCCCTCCTTCCTGAGAAAATAAAGACAGAAACCTCTGAAAAACAGCATTTTAGGGAAACAAAATGTACAGTAAAAAGTATAGTTTTTCCTATACAAAATTAAATTGTTCACAATAAATCAATTATTTTTACAGGACAGCCCAGGACTTTAGTAACTTGAAGGATGCACTGCGACTGATTTTGCAGAATATAAAAATGCATTCCCAGAGGGGATGCAAAAAAATCCTATCGGCATTCCAACTTAGAGTTATGACTCTGTTTCCCCCCCTTATTTAAGAGGCCACTGTGCAAGAATAACTTTGTACTCAGTCACAGGCAGAGGTGGTATTCAGCAGGTTCTGACCAGTTCTGGAGAACCGGTACTGGAAATTTTGAGTAGTTTGGAGAACTGGCAAATACCACCTCTGACTGGCCCCACCCCCATCTATTCTCTGCCTCCCGAGTCCCAGCTGATCTGCTGGGTCTTCTTTTGTTGCCATGCATAGGAGAACGGAGCTGGAAAGCAGGTTAGTAGGGTGGGGAGGGAATGGGATTTGCAATAACCTTCCCCCAGGAGTGGGGAGGGAATGGAGATTTTACAATATCCTTCCCCTGCCACTGCCCACCAAACCATGCCACACTCACCAAGCCACATCCACAGAACTGGTAGTAAAAAAATTGAATCCCACCACTGGTCACAGGCCACTTATAGCAATAGAATAGCACTTAGACTTATATACTGCTTTCCAGTGCTTTACAGCTCTAAGCGGTTTACAGCGTCAGCATATCGCCCCCAACAATCTGGGTCCTCATTTTACCTCATACTCAGAAGGATGGAAGGCTGAGTCAACCTTGAGCCTGGTGGGATTCGAACTGCCAAATTTCAGGCAGCCGGCAGTCAGTCCTAGGCCAGGCATTCCTTTATTCAACTAAAGTAAATTTAAAATATTTCACCCAAATAAACCACCCGGTTTGATCTATTTGTACTATCAGAAATCTATCAAATGGGATGTCAGAAATTTTTGTCTTTGGAAATTTCCATTGATTCCAGTGAAAGTACTTGGCGTTCGACCACATCTGGATCCAACGGACAATAAAGACAATAATGTCAAATGCTAATATAAAACAGATCCTTGAGGCACCCTTTTGAGTCAGAGCCAGGCTCATTGCAAGCCATTTTTTACTGGCTGATTTGGAGCTTAGCTGCTATTACTACCCAAGCCACTGTTCTGAGTCTGTATCACACCATTCAACCAACAAGTGACTGGTGTGCCACGATCTTCTGGCAATTTGCAAGGCTGCAAGCACAGTTTCTAGGTCACTTATATACTCTGCTGACTAGGATTCTGCATCTTGCTGTTGTGTCACTTTCTCTTCTCATTTTAAACAAAGAGAAATGGAAATCAGCCACAAGGACCGCCTACATTTTACAGCCACACTCACCCAGAATACACAACTGTATCTATTAAAGGGCTGGTGTTTGCATTTAACCAATACATGGCTTAGTATATAGGGAAGCCTGGTTTGCTTAGTTGAAGATTCAAAGAATCGAGTTACAGTAAGCTGGAAAATTCAATAGCTCCCGGTTAGAATATAACCAGCAGCTGCCAACATCTAAGTCAGAAGTTGATGGTTCAGATAGGAAGAAATGCTTAAAGAAAGCAACAACATACAATGTAAGCAATTCCATTCCCAGAAAGGTAGTTTAATAAACTGGGAGCCACAAGAGAAATGGACTTGATTGTAATTTCCCCCTGTCTTTCCTCATCTCTAATACCTTCAATCCTTGATCAATCCTTGACCATTTGTCTAATGACAGTTTGAAAAAAATAATAGCCTCGGACTTCATGGTCTGTAAAGTACTTCAACTGTCACAAAACACTGCCCTACCCCCCCGGTCACATGATCGCAATTTGGATGCTTGACAAACTGGCTCGCATGACCTGTGGTCCAGAGTCATATAATTGCAAATTGCAATTCTCTTTTTTGTCAGTTTCTTGTTAAAAATGCCACTGAAGAAAGTTAATTTGTACTTAAAACCATATGAATTGATTAAAGATTGCAAGGTGACTTGACTTACGACTGTGTAAAAATAGTTGTAAAATCAGGTTGGTTCCATGCTGACTCAACTTATCATACAATGACCTGTGACAGAAATTCCAGTCCCTTTTGTGGTTTTAAGTCATAGAGAATCTGTAGTAGTATCAATTATAATGTAAATGACACTATAGTTGTTATTAATTAAAATGCTGCAGAACAGCCAGGCTCGTATGGCAGCCACTGAACACTTTAGTGAATCTAAATTAAAACATTATACAAGTAAGATTCTGTTATGTTTCAGTTGGAAATGAATACTCAAAGTGTAATTTCCAATTACGGGATTGCTACAATCCCATACCTGATTAGGTGTCTTGGCACCAAAATGTTTCTGTACCTCTTTGCCCAACTGTGAAGCAACAGTATCCCTTGAGAAGTCTAGAAGACTCAAGGTCCTTTCCAACTCTTATTCTGTTATTCTGTTTGTTTCTCTGAAAAAAACCCCATCAGTATCTCAAGGGATAATGCTAGTTTTTTTTTCCAGAGAAACAAACAGAATAAGGGACCTTGGAGGTCTTCTAGTTCAGTGGTCACCAACCAGTGGGCTGGGGAACACTGGTGGTTCATGATAAAATTTGGGTGGTCCACGGAAAAATGCCACCCCCAAAGCAACTAAATCAGGCTACGTGGGAACACAAGGCTTGCAAACAACACGAGGTAGTGAGGGGAAGGGGAAAGGGTGGAGTGGGGGAACTTGCCCCACTCGCCTCGCCTGACCACCGGCTGCTTCTTTCCACTTCTTTCTTCTTCTGCTTTTGGCTGCAAGCAAGGAAAGCAGCAAAATAGTCTTTCTTTCTCTCCCCCAAACTCCACCAGAAATGAGTCTTTGGGATCCTGTAAGGCAGGGGTCGCCAACCTTTTGGATCTCAGGGATCACCAAACTCATATTTTTAAATCCTGAGGACCACTAATATGATTTTTTTTAAAAAGGCTAATATATTTAATATAATTTTTTAATGTTACATATAAATATATAAATATACAAACACACACACACACAGAAGCCTGATGATGGCAGATGAGATTCTGCCGAAACGTTGCTACAACTTTAAAAGCACAACTACAATGACGTGGAAAAATACCAGAACAATATGTTTTCTTAAGTTTTACATGCATGGTATTCGGCTTTATTTGGGTATTTTCCCACGTCATTGTAGTTGTGCTTTTAAAGTTGTAGCAACATTTCGGCAGAATCTCATCTGCCATCATCAGGCTTCTGTATTGTGTTCGTCTGTGAGTCAGACTTTTTTATATACACACACATATATATACACACACACACACACACACACATATATATATAAACACACACACACACACACACACACACACCCACCCACTTATTTAATTATCATTATGCTTAATGATAACAAAATAAAACTTTCAGGGCTGAAGCCTCCCCCCACCTGGCACAGAAGAGACAGAAGGGTGGGTGGGCGGGTGTTTCTCTGAGCTGAGGGGCCTGGGGCAACTGCCCGTGGGAGAAACAGAGGCAGAAAGGGGCCTTTGTTCTCCTTGGGGGGCAGCGCCCCTTGGCTGCCACTCCAGGGGCTTCTCAGCAGGCATCTGCCTGCAGCAGGACTGCCGCTCTTGGTGATTAATTGGGGGAGGGGAGGGGGAGAAAGTGGGAGCTCCTTTCAGATCCCGGGTGGAGGATCGAGAGGCTCAGATCTGCAGCCGAGGAAAAGCTGGAGGGGGGAGGTGGCTTCGCCGGACTCCCCGGACACGGTAGATTGGCGTTTTGTAGGTCTCAGTGAAAGAGTGAGCTTTGTTTCCTCTCCTTTCCGCCCCTGGTAATGCGAGAGATGCTTTCTCTCCCCCCCTCCCCCCCCCGCCAAAAAATCACTGGCTATGGCTGGGTTTGGCGGGGAGGTGCTAAAGCGAGCGAAGTGCCCCCCGGGACGAGGAAAAGCGGGAGGGGGGAGGTGGCTCTTCCAGCGTCACCTGGAGACAGGCAAGGAAAGGTGTCCCGGGGGGCACTTCGCTCGCTTTAGCACTTCGCTGCCAAACCCAGCCATAGCCAGTGATTTTTTGGCGGGGGGGGGGGGGGGGGAGAGAAAGCATCTCTCGCATTACCAGGGGCGGAAAGGAGAGGAAACAAAGCTCACTCTTTCACTGAGACCTACAAAACGCCAATCTACCGTGTCCCAGGAGTTCTTCGAAATCATCAAACGCTCCCACTTGCAGTTCCCGTGCCTCCCGGCTCAGGTCCCTGAGATGCACGCTCCCACACCCGGCGGCGGCGGCAACAGCACTCCCCTCCCCCAGCGCCCGCTGTCAGCTCTTCCCCATTAATTCTCTAGCTTTGAATTGCTCCCGACTCTCTCTCTTTCCTCCCCCCGCCCCACCCCTCGTGCAGGCAGGAAAGGAAAGGGAGACGGAGCCGTGCACAGCTGTCCCCTTTTCCAGCCCTTACTGCCTCTCCCAACATCGAAGCCTCGGAAACGCAGGCAAAGCCGCCGCAGCAGTAGCGCCCTGAGTTGCTTGCTTCTCCACTACTGCTTCCTCCTCCTCCTCCTCCAGCACCACTTCCTTCTCTGGGTAGGGCGATTCTTAACTAACCGAGCATGCTAAGGCACCTCAGGGCGCTCCCGCTGTTTGGAAGCTGAAACAGCATTTGTTGTGTGAGCAAGGAGACAGCAAGGAGCCTGGGCATGGCTTAGCTCAACTGTTCTGTACTAAAACTGCTTGGTGCTATAAAACTAAAATTGAAACTCCTCTCCTCTGCTTGTGTTTTGCATTTGGAAAAAATTCTTTTCAGGTGGGCAGGGGGAGTAGAACGTCTTAGCATCAGAGCGTGTTAATAATAATATACAACATACTAAAGCTCTGATGGTTATTTTGAAAATCCTTTCTTAATGAGCACCTAGAAGCCAAGAGGAATATGTGCGAAATTTCAATTTTGTAGGCTTTACGGTTCTGGAGATTTTGTGATGATGCGGGAGTGGTATTTCGCTTTTATATATATATAAAAATAAAAACAAAACAATAAAAAATATCCACAAAACAAATAAACAGCAGCTGTGAACTAATAGTAAAGTCAAATAACAGGGCCCATAATGCTTTCCAAGCTCCGGGCCCTGGTACATAGCCAGGTTATTTAAACTTTGGGAAAAGCCAACAGGGTTGGGACCATTTTATTTCCCGAAGGGAGAATATTCCATTAGGCAGGGGCTGCAGCAGAAAAAGGGCATTTTCTAGTTCCCATCAGTCAACACTCTGTGGCTGACAGGTTCTGCAGCATACCCAATCCGTTGGGACTGGATTGAACAGATAGAATTCTTGGAAAAACCCTTCCAGTAACCCATCAGCGTTGGTTCCAGATTCCTGCCTCCAATACCAGTCTTATTCTAACGTCTTCACAGGATGCTTCCCATGTGCAGGATTATTTTTGTTTTGACACAATTCATTTATTCAGATGAGGCAACTACTCCAGGATTTACATAGCTGGACTGCAAATATCTGGCCATTAGGTGACCAAGAAGAGAATTCTGCATCATTTTGCCACCATCGTGTACCCCCACTGAAAGTTTGTAACTCCATGCAAATAAATTAATTTATTCCAGTGTCTCACTCCTGAGAATACTATGTGGACAATCCAGAAAATAAATCAGTGGATCATCAACCACATCAACCCCAAGTTCTTATTCAAGGCACAAATGCATCCTGCTCTGGACACATTATATGAAGAACCAGCTCTCTGGAGAGGCTCCAATGCTGAGAAAGGTGGAAAAAAAGAATAATACAACCAGCAGCAACATGGGTGGACTCAATTATGATAATGAGTGCACCATTTGAAAGACCAGGTTAGGAAAGACTGTCATGGAGAAAATCTATCTATGCGGTTGCCAGAAGTCACCATGGACGATGGCACATAATCATCTCAAACAAACCACTTTTTTTCTTGCTAGGTATATACACCAATCAATATGCTCCCCACATATAGCTATGGAAATTACTCCAGTACACAGATGCAAATAATCAAGTAATAAATAGATTCTTGTGTTTCCACCTTTCTCTGGTGGAGTTATTGTGATTAATATTACCTTCTGCTTTTAGCTTTCTCTTCCTGTGTTGTAAATTCTTGCATTGGACTCCTTATCCTGTCGATACCAGAGCACTTCTGGGTGGGGCATCTTGCTGTGTGTGCAAACGTTTTCACAACATGCTGATTTCATGCAGAGAAGATGATGTTCCTTACAACTTAATGATCAAGCATGCTAAGTCTGTACTGACCTGCCTAAGAATAAATCTCAAAAAGCAATTTTCTCACTTTTATGCTATCCAAAAACCAGCAAACAAGAAAACAAAATAAGAGAGAGACAGAGAGAGAGAATATTTAATGCAATGCTTATATGTTGAATTGGAAGACGAATAATACATACTGAGCAAAAGGTATATAAAAAACATGCAGACACACATATACGCACACATATTCCATATACTCCTGCCTGAAAATATATTCTTTTCCATTAAAACTACAGCACCTTTCCCCAGTCTGGATTGGATAACTACTCCATCCTCCCTTAGCAGCTAATGTCACCCTATATATTTTATCAGAAACCCTTTGGGGGGAGCCTGATCCAGCTAAAACAAGATTTTTTTTAGAGATTTCAGTAGAAAATGTCTGAGTATCTCATCTGGAGTATTAATCACTTACCTACTGAAATCCATAATTCTCAAACAGAGCTCACATCTACATTGTGTTGGCCTGATCTTCTGAGAATTTTCAAGCATACACGTGCGCATACCCTATACCAAGAAGAGAGGGGCTCCTGTTCTTCTAGCTTTTAAAAGGTACTCCAGATACTTCCTGCCACTGGGAGCTGCTTCTTTGCTTCAAGCCCATTTTTGATGCTGACCCTCAGCTGGTTCCTATTGCAAATGCTGAATATTCTTAACATTCCCCACTCAATATTGCTTCCTCATTGCCTATTTCAGATAGCAAGCTTTTAGCACATATGGACTGTTCCTTTTGCCTAGAAAACTTTATAAAGCAGTATGGTATATTACTGACGCTTAGAAATGACAGAAAAATATGTTCATATGTATAAGTATACAGCAATGTAGTCTTAGAGATTAGAAATGAGAAGGTTACAATCTTATGGTAAACTCTGAGGTGGAAGTAAATAGCATGTTGGCAATAAGCCAGAACTCTGCAAATTCAAACCCACTTTTTTCCCATAGAGTTGAAAAGAATTTGATCTGAATCCTTCACAATCAAGATAGGCAATACTGGATTGCTGCCACAAAATACACGAACTGTGGTCCTCTACTCCTGCAACCATACAGTATATATTTAAGATTTTGGGGAGTAGAATGGTTTTATAGATTTATGGGAGATAAGGGTTGAAAGGGACATTAGTGATCATTTAGTCCAACCCTCTGCCTAATGCAGGAATCCACGATAACACTACAGTATAACTTCTCCCACCTACCCCATCTTTTAAAGAGCGACAGCTGTATTTGCACAATATATTAAGCTTGCTTGGTGTAAACTTTTGTTAAGTTCTCTGTACTTTAATATGTTCTGTATCTCCAGTCTAGTTAATTGTCTTCTGCAAACCCAGAAAATGAATTCAATAGCAGATTAAGAATACTGTGAAAATGCCTTTACTTATTTAACAAATTGTGGAAGCAGTAACTTGAAAAGTATTCCCAGAAAGCAGCAGGCAAGGCAATATATATATTTAATACATATATACATATACATATACATAGTTGTATATATATATTTATATATATACATGTATTTATATATATATAAAGTTGTAGCAACGTTTCGGCAGAATCTCATCTGCCATCATCAGGCTTCTGTATTATGTTAGTCTGTATTGAACACAACACAATTGAGATTCTGCCAAAACGTTGCTACAACTTTAAAAACACAACTATAATGATGTGGGAAAATACCCGAATAAAGCTGAATACCATATATGTGTGTGTGTGTGTGTGTGTGTGTGTGTATACACACACAAGAGTAGTTTATTATCAATTATTATTTGTTGCATTACAATAGAAATAACGTTAATGGCAGGCCGACCTCTAGACACAAGCTTACAGTTCAGATTTTATGACTCCGTTTGCAGAACACCGTTCCTAGTTTAACCTCTTTCCACACAACACACTGAACACAAATGGGTTATGGATTCGCAGCATCCACCAAGCCAGGGGTCTCCAACCATGGCAACCCAGCAAAGCTGGCTGGGGAATTCTGGGAGTTGAAGTCCGCCAGGCTTAAAGTTGCCAAGGCTTAGAGTTGCCAAGGTTTGAGACCGCTGCACTAAGCCACGAAACACAAAAGCAGGCTTAATGCTAATCCAAGTTGAGCGTATTTTGCCGTCTGCCAAGTCTTTACTTCAGCTGGTTAAACGTGTCCGGCGAACAGGAGGACCTCGATGCAAAGAGGAGGAAGCTCTTCTGAATCCTCCCACGCCTTGCCAAAGCCTCACTTTTTTTGCATCGTGGCGGACAGAGCCTCCCACCCACTCTTAACTACCTCTTTATGCATCTATGAATATGCGAATATGCAAAGTAGCCAAGGCACCCATCAACACCAGACACCCCCCCCCCCACGCCCAACGCCGACTTACCCCATGGACTACGGGCGGCGGCGGCTACAGGAACGCCAGTGCCGTCGCCTGCGGTGCTGCCAAGGCAACGCCAAGGCCTTGTCACGTGACCTCGCGATAGTAGCAAACATGTGACGGAGGGCATCCTTCGTTTTTCCTTCTCCAGCTTAGCGTTTTTCTCCCGCTGAGCCGTTTGGGGGAATGAGATGGCGGGAGGGGCCTCGTGCTCTTTTCTGCGTTGCAAATATTTCTTTTTTCTTTTTTAACTGGGAAATAAGTTCGTTTTGAGCCGGTTTTTACCCCCAGTTGGACCTGAATATTTTGAGTTTTTCGAGCATCTGTCCTTTTTTCTCAGTGAACAGGCAAGTTTTTTTCCCCCCCTCACTGCCTTAACCAGCAAATGTTCCGCCCTTTTTCTAAGAAAAGTGGGAGGTTTTTCACTTGCTTTCTAAAGATACGGGCCTTATATTATTAATCTGAGCATGTGGAAAATGCATCTCCTTTCGAATTTGGAATAAAAAAGATGGACTCTAACCTAAAATTAGTCCCGAAGCAATAACGTTCCCTCCCCCTCAAACCAATCAGTCAATATTTATTTAATCCAATCTCAACAACAGAGTCTTATTTTTTGGGAGCTTGGCACAACTATTTAAAAATTGGCATGAACTGGTCTCCAAAGATGTCTGTTCGCAAGTAACGCCATTTATTTTGCTTTTTCAAAGAACATGTCTCTAAAGGTTCATAGCTAATTCTGTCTCAAAGGAACCCAGTTCTGGCTTGAACATATTTATTTACATATAAACTATACTCAACATTCAACTTAGGTAGTTGGCCTATTAAGGCTGCAGAAAAGCATTTGATTTCTCCATAGTGCAGAAAGGAATAACTTCCTGATCAGTTTCTATATCAACACACATCTATGAGTCACAAAACAATTTCATCAGACATGAATCAGTTACACTAGGATGTGCTCTGTTGCAAAGTTAAAATCTTTATTAGAATGTTTTATCTGTATAACTTTAGATTATGATTTTGTAGATGAATCAAGTAAAATAGGAGAGAAGCTTCTATTTTTGCATGGGCCTCAGCTGCAAAATTCACACGTTAGGTGAAATTATGTTTTTTACCATTTTTTATTTTGACAGTCCATGTATATAAACAGTTGATTTACCACTCTAGGAATGCTGCAACTGTATTTCAAGACGGAAGACCCACTTAAAGATTATACCAAAATTAAAAACTGAGAATGAAATGTTTTGAGTATCTTTTTTCACACACTGATCAGCCAGATAAAGCTGGAAACTCAAGAACTGTTATTTCCTAACTGCTCAAATGTATAGTGCAGTGAATATGGAAGATTTATTTATCTTAAATGGCTACATGTTTTTGGCAGGTAAATTCATGGATGAAAGTCCATATAAAATGCAGCGTGTATCCTTCAGAGGCAGAAAAACAAACACTTGGATGTCCTCTTTTTTTTATTCAGAAATGTTTATAATAAAAATGAACACCATACTTCTGAAGTGAAACAACAGATCTTCTTGGTTGTTGGAAAATCTTATCTTGCAGCAGAAATGCAAGGAATAAAGGCTGATTTAATAGAGACTCCTCAAGAAATTAAATTTTTTTCCTCCAGGAAATAGAAATTATTTCCTGCCTCAAAGTCAAGTCCATTTTTCAGCCACATAACTCTATTTTGTATATTTAAGTCTCAGGAGATCTGCTTACAGACATAAGCTGATAAAAGAAATGTTACTTTGGAGCAATAGCAGAGGAACTAGAGTTACATGATGCTGACGCTTTTCCCTGAAACCCTGCATAGCAGTTATACAAGAAAGTTTGAAATCAACTTTCATTTGATTTGGATCCAGCAATGATATTCCATGGGACTATTATGGCCATATCAACAATGCCACAAGGAGGTCCAAAAGAGCAGAAAAACTTTCTTGTTCAATTCGGTTTTAGCTCAATGCTAGCTGGCTATTAACTACAGTAGAGTAGCAAGATCATCATCTCTTCATCACAAAGCTAGTTTCCTTCACATCATCTTTCTCTTCTTCCTCGGAAGTCTCTTCTTCACTGGTCTGCTGTTTGGGGGAATGATCAGAATCCGCAGCTGCAAAACACAAGCATAAGAAGAAGAAAAGGTCTGGTTAAAGTAATGAAAGTTTAATATACTAGCATTCATTATCAGAATCAAGCAGAATTTTACATTCAGAAGCAGACTGCATCTGAAAGAAGAAAGGGCTATTCTCTTTATGTTAGTTAGCATGGCAGGCTAAGATTATGATGCCACCCTGGGGATGGCAGTGGCTTGAGAGCACTTCCACTACCTCGTTAACCATTTAGCCTTCTGAATTTTTTAATTTTGATTTTTACTTGTAGGTTTTAACTTGTTCTTAACTCTATTTTAATCTGTGTTTTTATTCACTTGTTTACATGGTTTTATTATGTTGCTGTAAACCATCCAGAATTACCTGAGATGGGAAGGGTAGAAATTTAATAATGTAAAAATACTGGAAACCTTTGCAGACTTTTTAGATCTAGTCCCCAGTCTTCCCCAAATTGGATTAGTCTTTCTTCCTCAAGTTGGCAGGCTTGGATGTAGTCAATCTCCCTCTCCCTGCCTGGCAGCTGGACTTCTGGAAGTTAGTCCCATCTCTCCCAAGGGCATCAGGTTAGGGAAGAATTAATTAGTAAAGAATTCTTCTTTTCCCCCTTGCTGTATCCACAGAGGGAGAGGACTCTATCTCTCCAGCTCTACCACTGGATGACATCATGTATGGTGTTCTTGTGAGGAGTTTTTATTTTTCATATTATAGAAAATCTTTTTCTTCCACTGTTTCAAATTGCTTATTACAATACAAAAGTGAACTGCACTTCTTACAACCTTAATGGAACTATACTTCCATGATCGCTTTGCCTTCTTTCCCTCATTGGGAGAAAAGGAAGCAGCTACCATTTTCTGAGAGGTTACATTAAATTGTGGCCATTCGGAAAATGGAGATGCACCATGCAGCCCAGCAATAGAATCCCTTGCTTTGCTTCACTAACATGAGCTCTGCTGCATTCTGGCAATGTGGAATGCCAAGAGCTTACATTACCAAAGCAAAGCAGGCAGTTTTGTTGCTCGGCCATGGGGTTCAACGCCAGAAGTGGCCTCATTTTCTGAATAGGCACAATTCAATGCAGCCTCTTGGAAAATGGCAGCTGCCTCCAGGATTGCACCATGTGGCTCAACAACATAAAGGCCTGCCCTCCTTTCCTTAACCCAATCTCCTGAGATCTGGAGATCTACAAAAGGTAAGCAAGGAGGAAGGTTTGGGGCCCAATGGGAGTGAGAAGCAGGCCCAAGGCCTGCAGGGATCCAGTGGGGGAACGAGTTCAAGGGCTGTGGGGACCCTGAAGGGCAGGAAATGGATCATGGGATGTGTCAGGAAGTGCAGGAGGCATTGGGAGGCCCAGGACATGCAGTCCTGGCAGGCCTGTGCTATGCCTCCCAGCCTCCCTCATCCTGCTCTGTTTAACAACCACATCAGGGAGACCAATGAGTGGAGTATTAAGTGAGGCGATCTTGCTTAATGACTGTCACCACTTGCAACTATATTGGGTAGGCTCCATTACAGCCATAAGTTGAGGATTATCTGAACAGGTCTCTTAGCTGAAGGCCCCTTTGAAAGACACCCACAGTAATATATGTGGCACATGTTGTTCCTGCAATCATACAATTTCTACTGAATTGGACAGAAATGGGATTTCTGGGATTGAGAAAATAAACTTTCTTCTAGGCTAACCTCAAGTTTACAACAGTTAAGTTACCTGCATGTTCATTCTTTTGCTCAACTTTATTTTTCTTTGCCAGCAATTTCTTTTCTTTCAATTTCTGACTGCAAAGAAAACAAAAGAGAAATTAAATAGATTAAATGAATAACTCCTCTTTTCAAACTCTGCAGTTTTTAACTCTAATCTTTGTAAAGATGTAAAGTTCAAATAACAACCTTTAATGTTGCAAACAAATTCATATTTAATAAAATAGATGAAAATAGCTGTTAAATGTTTTCTCTTCCATCTCTTTTACTCTTTAGTAATTAGAGAAGCCTTCTCCACCCATTGCCCCAAAATCAAAAAATATTAGGTTTATCTTATTCATCTTATTCTTTACAAGATGCTGAACTGTGAATACTGGGCTATAAATAATCTGCACTTAGGGAATTTTTTTCAACAGCTTGCAAAGACCAGTGGTCACCTACAGTTTAATATATGAATTGCATCACAGAATTTGTATCATCTCTTTTAAATGATAGCATAATGTAAATTTCAGTCCTTTCAGCCACATGTTTTCATTGTTCCATCAGTATACTCTATCCAAAGTTCTTAGCTCATTTCATCAGACACTTTCACTTCTTCCATTTCAATTTCATGATCATCTGTACATCTAGTTCAAATTCAAATTCTGTCTTGTGCTGTTCAATTACAAACGTCTTGTTATCTACCTTAAATCTTTCTCTTTAACCGCATATAAAACCATTGAAAAATAAATCCCTCTGTAGTCAATTGATCTCTTGATTTCGTCTTATTTTTAGCTTGCTCTTATAATAACTCTCACTAGGTTAACAATCTCACTTTTCTTTCTTAGACATTTTCGGGCAGAATTTGGATTTATATCTATGCCATATTCTCAACAAGGCACTTCTCAGTTATTGTTGACTAGCACATGCAGGGACAAAGCAGTCAGGACACATACCTCGATGGTGGAACCTTTTAATTCATAGCTTGTGACAGATAGAGCGCTACCCCTCAAAATGCCAAGCCACACGCTAGACTCGAGAGCACTTCTATTTTTTAAAAAAGCTACATTAAACTTAACTTTATTGTATCATAAAAATCCATGCCATCAAAACTTCCAGCCATGCCTTTCTTTTTCTCAGAATTCTCTTTTTTCCTCTGCATCATCCACTCCTTCATCCAAACCAGGAGGAAGAGAAGGTTGCAAAATACAGTTTTGAATCAGTCAGTCCCAATCCTTCTTGTTCCTTTGCATCTTAGAGCACTTTATATTTAATTCTTGCTTTTTCCCCTTAAAACTACGATGTATCTTTCTGCCATTGCTTAAACAGCATATCAGTTGCCCAAATAGGTACTGTTTAAAACAAAAACATGATTCTAAGCAATACTGAGTTATCACAGAAATTCTCAGCAATAACAGTAATTTCTCTCATCTTAGCATACCCTTCTTAGTTTCATTTTGTTTTAACATAATTGTTTTGAAATAACATACAATTCAAATTAGTCATACTAATACCCATATATAGTATTTTACCTTTTCCTCAGTTTTAAAAACAGTATTTTTCATCACATCTTTTTGTTCTTACATCCTCATGGTTTTTTTTTTGCTAATATCTTCATTTTCATTACTAATTTTAAGTGAAGGAGATGAGCTAAGTTTAATTTGGAACTTAAGAAACGCATAATCCTGGTCAAAAATAAAGAAAAGACAAGCATGATATAAGGCATCTCCCTCAAATTAGGCCAATGCAGAAACTAATGAGATAGCGCACGAGATCAAATTTAGTTATTAAATTTATTAAATGAGAAAATTAAATTGGAATAAAAAGATAATTCTGCTATAGCTAAAACAGAAGCTCTTTAGAGTTTCTATTTCAGCAACCAAGAACAGCTTGATCTTACCGCTTCTTTCTACGTTTGGCTGTTTGTTCTTCTGCAACTATCTTATTCTTTTCAAGCTTCTTCTGATATTCTTCATCTAATTTTTGCTAAAAGAATAGATGCAATAAATTAAATCTGAAATTGTAAACACTTCAATCAAAGTGTATTGATACAATTTATCAAAAATGCACATTTCAAAAAAGCTGTCTTATAATGCTAAGTGGATTTGTGTAAAGTTGTATCTTTGAATATATGAATGTTATTGATTCATGTCCTGGTTCTGGACTTCCCAAACACATAGCTGGATGTATTGGGAATAGAAGGCCGCATGTGTTATATAACAACATGGTCATCCAAAAATAAGGAACTGTATTTTTCTGCACACTCAGAAGATTAGTACCTAGGAAACGATTAGCTTGTAAATATATGTTTAATACATTTTGAAAGGAAGGAAAAATAGGCTAAAGAGGAAAAAAATATCAGTAAAGTTTTCTGATGGGAAGAAAAGAGCAAACAAATGAAAACGAAAGAGAGAGAGAGAAAACATACAAATACCTGCATGAGTATTTAATACTTTGTTCTTGGAGAGGATCAAAGAGGGAAGGGGAGAGAGGGGAGAAAGTAGACCTCTTTGTAGTTTACAGAACAGCAAGGATTCTCGAGGTAATCAATATCATCAAAGCTTTTGAGGGAAAGTCATTTTACCTTCTCAGCCATAGCATCCATAAAATCTTGCCTCTGATATTCTCGGCGCCGAAGATGTCGATAGACATGAAATTCCCCACTTCCAGCGCCAGCACTTGAACCTGTCAAAAAAGCAAAAGCAAAAACATATATGGCTGAAGCAAAATATTCCATCTCAATCTCCAACAGTTTAAGGGTCCCAAATAGTTCAGTTGAGTAAAGTCTCTTTAAATCTTTGGAAAGTTATTACCATTTAGAAGAAACAAATTGGATATGAAATAGTCAAAACTATTTCAATCCATATAGCTTACCCCAAATCTGCCAAGAACCAGTGGCTTAACACCATTTTGACATAAGAAATACATTAAAATTTCAATGTAACCCCAATATAACAGACAAAGTATCATCAAAACTATGAAAAAGCTCAAAATTCAGGAGGAAAATAAAATAAAATCCTGGCTAGGCTCACTTGTATAATCACTCTTACTAGGCCCCACCACCCAATGGAAAATGTTCCCATGTTCATTCTTACCCACAGTAATCCCCTTGGCAATTTACATTTTATGATTCTGAAATTACTGAGAGACTAAATAAAGCAGTCATGTGAACATAATCTTTACACAAGATCATCTATGAAGCATATGCTATTTTATGAAAAATTAAATACAATGCAAATATGAGAGTTATTTTTCATTTTGTTAATACTAGCTCAAGTATGAACTTCTGCGGATATTTATTTATTTATTTATTTTATTTATATTGCTGCCTATTCGCCCATGGCTACTCGAGGCGGCTTACACAATGTAAAATCATATTTAAATCAAAAAATAAAAACAAAAACTAACAAAAAAAATCAAATACATTAGTAAAGTACAATAGAACAAAATATGGGAGAAAATAAAAAACCAACTCCCATCCCCCACCCCGACGACAGCAGATCACACTAGCCACCTAATGGGCTCCATTCCTCTCTGGGTTCCCCAGGCCCGCTGGCAAAACCAGGTCTTCAGTGCCTTTCGGAAGAGAGCTAGAGTGGGGGAATGATGTTACAGAGAGACGGAGCCACCCCGGAGAAGGCCCTTCTTCTGGGTCCCACCAGGTGAATCTCCCTCAGGGGTGGGACTTGCAACATTCCCTGCCTCCTCACTCTAGTGGGTTGGGTGGATGTGATTGACAAGAGATGTTTCCTTAGATAACCCGGACCCAAGCCATGAAGGGCTTTAAAGGTGATAACTAGCACCCTGAATTGCACCCAGAAGCAAATTGGCAACCAATGCAGCTCCTGCAGGAGAGGTGACACATGCACACCGGGGTCTGCATAAAACCATGGCGGGCTGCTGCATTTTGCACCAACTGGAGCTTCTGGATGCTCTTCAAGGGCAGCCCCATGTACAGCGCGTTGCAATAATCAAGACGTGACGTGACCAGGGCATCAGTAATTGTGAGTAGGGACTGCTGATCTAGGAAAGGGCATAAGTGGTACACAACCTGCAGTTACACAAAGACCCTCCTGGCCACGACCGCCACCTGCTCTTCGAACAGGAGTCGTGAGTCCAGGAAAACCCCTAGGTTATGCACAGGGTCTGTTTGGGGTAGTGCCACCCCATCCAAGACTAAAGGTGGTAATTGTCCCTGAACCAATGAACCCCAAACCCATTTGGTCTTGCAAGGGTTAGTTTCAACCCATTGCTCCCCATCCAACCCCTAAGTAGCCTCCAGGCACTGCGAGAGGGAGGACACAGCAACACTTAACTCACCACGGGCCGAGACATACAGCTGAGTATCATCAGCATATTGGTGATACCTCAGTCCATAGTGACAGATGATCTCACCCAGCGGTTTCATATAAATGTTGAATAAGAGTGGAGAGAGTACCAAGCCCTGTGGAACCCCATAAAGCAGTGGGTGTGGGTTGGATCTCTTCCCTCCTATCAACACTGACTGAGAGAGGCCGCAATGGAAGGAAGTGAACCAAGACCACACAAGACCTCCCATTCCCATCCCCTGAAGCCGCCCCAGGAGAATCCCATGGTCAATGGTATCAAAAGCTGCCGAGAGGTCAAGTAGAATAAGGATGGGTGCACTACCCCCAATGCCATTTCTGGGTGGGACCAATGCCGTTTCTGTCCCAAATCCCGACTGGTAAGGGTCAAGATAATCCGTTTCATCCAGAAATCTCTGGAGCTGCTGTGCGACCACCTTCTCAACAACCTTCTCCAAAAAAGGAAGATTGAAGACAGGTTGGACATTACCCAACTGGGTGGAGTCCAGTGATGGCTTAAGAAGAGGACGGACCACAGCCTCCTTAAAGTGTTGGGGCACTGTCCCTTCCTGTAGAGAAGCATTAATCACCTCCAGAATCCACCTGCCTGTGACCTCCTGGGAAGCTTTCACAAGCCAGGAGGGACATGGGTCTAAAATACAGGTGCTCGCGTGCATACTCCCTAGGATCCTGTCAACTTCCTCAGGAGCAACAGGGTCAAACCGTTCCCAGATAACAGGGTAAGAACCTGCCTCAGGAGCTTCCATCGGATCAGCAACCATGCTGGCATCTAACTGGGAACAAAGTCGAGTGATTTTGTCTTCCAGAAAATCTGCAAATTCCTCAGCACGCCTAGGAGGAGATGGCTCACCTTAAACAGTGTTGCTGGGTGATTATCTGCAGACGCAATTAGTGTGGAGAAGTATCTACACTTCACCGCACAAATCACCCACAAGGTGGGCCTTAGTAGCAGCTCTTATCCGTATTCGATCGAGTTCATCTCTTGTCTTCCGCCAGCAGCGCTCTAGACGTCTCCTCAGACGGTTCATCCCTCTCAGTTCCTCTGTATACCACGGGGCACAGAGAGGTCGACAGGTGAGGAGAGGTCGCAAGGGTGCAATCCTATTCAGAGCCTTAGTCACCTTCCTATTCCATACAGTGACTAAGAGCTCAGCTGAATTGCATAATAGATCTGCAGTTATAACCCTCAGCTCCTTCTGGAACTCATCTGGGTCCATTAGTGGATGGGGAAGACCAATCTACTAGGTCCTGCCTTGCTGAGGGGGATGCAGCTTTTGAGAGACTCATTGCCACCAGATCTGACCATGACAAGGGGACCAAGGACAGGTCTACCAATTCTAGGTCACGTAGACACTGCTCCGACAAGAACAACAAATCGGGAATGTGACCATTATTACTAGTCAGGCTCTGGATAATCTGGGACAGGCCCATGGAAATCATGGTCTCCATGAAATCTCTGGCTACCTCCGACCCCGATCCCAGAGAAGGCAGGTTGAAATCCCCCAGAACTATCATCCTGGGGAATTCCACCACCAGCCCTGAGGTGAGGTTCAGGAGCCCAGGTAGGGAAGCTGCCATGCAGCAGGGAGGCTGGAATAGCAGTAGCAATCCCACCTGATCCCTTGAGCCCAACCTAAGAAAAAGGGTCTAGTTGCCTCCTCTGGGAGGTTACTAGAGATTCTCTGATGACAACAGCCACACCTCCTCCCTGGCCCTGAGGTCTAGACTGGTGCCATGCTTGATAACCCATTGGGCACATTTCTACAAGAGGAATGCCTCCCTTTGGGCCCAGCCAGGTCTCAGTTATGCAAGCCAGATCAGCCTTCTCTTCGAGGATCAAATCGGCAATAAGGCTAGCCTTATTGCAAGGCGATCTCACATTTAAAAGCAGCAGTTTAAGACCAGGGCCACCATAGATCTGCTGACCAAGAAAATGAGGTGAGTGCAATGGGGCATAACATGAGATCGATACTAAACACCAAGGTCGTGTTCTCTGTGCCTGCCCTCTCCCTTGTCTCCCATATCTCCTGTTACCCGACACCACTGAAATAGGACGCCCTCCTCTGCCTTCCCTGAGAACCATTCCATCCCCCATCCCCAACACTCTTCTTTAAAAAGAGGAAAAAAATAAAAAAAACTACTTCCACTGACAGATTGTTGGGGGCAAGGTGAGCTTTACAGGCACTTATAGCATTTGCTCTCAGCGCCCTCCTCAAAGCTAGAAAGGGCAAATGTCAGTTATGTTCCTTGGTTTGTTATAATAACACTCTTTGAATTGACAAAGGCTATTAATATTCCCTAGGACCAATAGAAAAAGTTTTAAATTTTGTCACAAGTAGAGGACGGTGCATGAAATAATGTAAATTCACACATTTTATAAATTATTTTGTACAACTTATTCTAAATCGTTATGAAGATCAATTACATGAAGCATTGAAGTAAATCATGCAAAGCAAAGCCCCAGTCATCTTATTCAGCAAATATCTTTGGTTGTGCATAGTGCAGGCATTTCTCATCATCTATGCCGTAAGAGTTACTTTACTACCTCCTTTGCTTTTAAGTAAAGGGCAAGATTTTGAGAAAGCAGCACCTTGTTAAAATCATACTATAAATTCACATCCATGGCCACCAAAATCTCAGATTTTCTCTGCAATATCTCACAACAAACAGAGATATAAATCATTCTTCAAAATCTCTCCATATACAGTTATAAAATTGAAACATTAAGAATCAGGGGGTTCAGAGTTGCAAGTATACAATAACATCCATGGATCAGAGAAATTTTATGAGTTTGTTAAGGCTAATAACAAAGTGCAAAGTGGGACCAAAAACTGCCTCTGAAAAAAGTTTCAAACTTTTCCTTGACACCCATCAATTTTACTCTTCAAAACTCCTGTCTGTTTTTCCTCCTTAATGAACAAAACCAAGAAACCACCTAAAAAAAACCCTCACAACTTACCCATAACATCTCTGACAAATTCTGGAGGTGGGCGGGGTGCCCATTCATTCAGCTTTTCAGGAATTGGAACTGTTTTATCCTGCAGTGAAAAATAAGCAACACGCTTGATATATCCGAAGGGAGTCATTATTTAAGGCTATTAAATTGCATACAGATTCCAACTGTGGAGAGAAATCACGACTGGTTTTAACCTATGTAAGGTATTCCATACTTGATTACACATTGCAAATCCAAACTATCATAATACTGAATGCATAAATGTCAGGCTGCCTTGATAGATCCAATTCTATATTCCACCAACCAGCAGCGAAACGGGCAGGACTTATGACACTAAATCTTCATACTGAGGAAGGGGAAGCGTTTAACTCTTCTACTCAGGGACGTAATAGAAGTATCTGAAGCCAAGCCACAAACTTGAGGAAAAAAACGGGATGACGGGGACAAATCTCCCTCTTCAGCCCTCTGCGATGATTGTAACCAAGAACCAAGTGCTCTCATTAAAGCAGCCAGGTCTCATTACTCAACCTCCGAAAGGCTGAGGAGAGCCAAAGGACAAGTAGCCACGCCCACCAACACACCCCGCCCCCTTACCGGATTCCTCATTAGCCTCTCTAGCTTGAGGCGCTGCTCCTCTGCGGCACTCCGGGGAATGACCAGCGGCTGCGGTTCCTTCCGGGGCCGAGGGGGCCGCGTCGGCCCCGCCGCCATCCTACTCTCAAGTTTCCCACCCCCTTGTGCAAAAGGCCGCGGCCCCGACCGATGACGTCACGGAGGGCGACGGTCACACCGACTCGGTTTGTGGAGGCGGAAGAAGGCAGGGATAGCGATGTTCCCGCCTCTTCCCCCTACTACGCTTCCTTTAATAGGAAGAACGAGCCATTAATTTCTTTCATATTAATGAGGGCGGGAAACCTGAGGAGGCGCATCTCTCCTGAGGTGAATGGAAAGCGGGCCTGTCCGAATGGGTTTCCCAGGATTCCTCGCGGCTGTTTGGGGTTTTTCGTAATTCTGTTATAGGCATCTTATCTTATTTATCGACAACGCTAATAATTGCATTTTGGGATAATCCAAGTAGCTTCTAAACATTTCCCTGATCAGTAAACACACTTGTCCACGTAGAATTAAGTTATATTTATCGCGCGTCTAATGTACATTTTATTCGTTTATTTACTTACTGAATTTGTTCACTTGATAGGAGCTTTGAATGACAGGATCCGGTGGTTTTCAGATATAAGGAGAATCATTATGTTAACATAACGTCTGTAGCTGCCTACCACAAAGGCAGCAGAATACCCCGTTGATTTAGGAAAACGGGCGGAAAAGATTTAGCATTTAAAGTTTAAATCTCTCGAGTGAGTTCCTGTGCCAATGCTTTGATTGTGGTGAACTGCAGTTGGCAAATATGTGCACTGTATGATTTCATTTTAGTCTGTAATAAGTTGAGTTTTCTGCAGAACAAACAAAACCAAATCCTAGAGAATTCAGAGTGGAGAGCCTTCACTTATAATTGTGTAAGATGCAAACTTTGCCACAGAGGATTTTTTTTAAAGCTATTTTAGAGTGCTTGCTCCACAGTTTCCAAAATAATAAGCATTTGAACAAGCGTTCAGAAAGAGGTTTCATTCAATTTGTCAGATATTTGGGTTGAGCATATTTGTCCCTGTTTATGTATTTATTTTGTATACAAGTGTGGGAATAACAGGAATTTGTTTAATAAATACCCAGTAGGCACCTGTCTTATCTACAAGGAAACTAGTTTATTCTGGGCATTTCTAGAATAAATTGATCTGGGATGGGAAAGAATCATTGGAATCTGTTACTTGAATGATCTTCGTTGAAATCGGGGCCAGTTCCACCAACAAATCCTTTCCTGTTTTGTTAAAACAGGATTTATTTTTGTTAAAACAGGAATTATTGTCAAATCCTCAAATCTGTGACATCATTTGTCATAGACAATTTGCAGACTGCAAGAGTGGTTAAATTAACATCAGTTTAGCCTTGAAGGAGAGAATGAATGAAAAAGATAAGGCTGCCCCACTTTTGTATAGGATATTTTTTGTCAAGACTTTCAGATTCTATTATTATGTTCTGTTACTATTAATCCTCCCAATAGTTCCTTTCACCCATCTCCTCCCACTTATGACTATATGACTATAACCTTGTTGCTTGTATCCTAACTATTTTTATTAACTGTTCCTAGTATGATTTAATTGCTTATTGTACCCTATGACTATTATTAAGTGTATTCTTGACTCTTGATGAATGTATCTTTTCTTTTCTGAGATCATATGCACCAAGACAAATTCCTTGTGTGTCCAATCACACTTGGCCAATAAAAAATTCTATTCTATTCTATTCTATTCTATTCTATTCTATTCTATTCTATTCTATTCTATTCTATTCTTATTCCTATTCCTATTCCTATTCCTATCCTATCCTTATTCTATTCTGTTCTGTTCTGTTCTAAATGCCCTGTAAAGCGCATATCTGATGTCTATTTCCTGGCCTGGCTCATCTTGAAGGGATGGAATAAAGATGCAAAATAGAAATTCTTAGGACCTACACACATTTTCATCTGGTCTTGGTATGTCTTTGCCTGGTAAAATGTACACTGAGGTAGATGCCAAGGGAGATGTCCTTGATCCTTTTTTATTTTATTTTTAAGGTCCTCTTGCCAAACTATAAACTGAAGTTCTGAAAACCACACTTTTGCTAGATTTCAGCTTCTATCCCAGGGCAGTAGCTCTTTTGAATTCTGCTGTATAGTGCAGTGTTGGTGTGGTGTTGGGGGTTTCCGGTTCAATGTGTGAAGGGTGAAGGATGTGTGTTTGTGTTTATTTTCATGGTCATGATCATGATGTGCACTAAAGATGGTGTTTGATTTCGTTGTACAAGGTGCAATGACAGTAAAGTAAAGTAAAGTAAACTTACAGTAGGGAGAAAGAGCAACAGATTCTACTGCAATCCTTTGTAGCCCTTATTATACACCAAATTAGATCTTGTTTTTCTTGCATGGCTTATGTAGCTGAGGAATTCTGGAAGTTAAAGTTCATCCAATCTTAAAGTTGCCCAGGTTGCCTGCTATCTTGCTGCCTGCCATCTTGCTCAAAACAGGATTGATTCTATTGTACTATAAAAGGAGACAGACAACAGCTGCATTATGTCTTATTACAAGCATTAGGGACTGAAAGTACATAATTTACAGAGCTGAAGCTTCTTGGATGAGAAGCGAAATGTCTTCAGAGTGTGGAAAGGGAACTTCACGAAGACAGTAGTGTCACAAAAACAGGAAAAGCCCAAGGGGAACATCAGGTCAGCCATAAAAACAAACTTACATAGGAAAAGGAATCAAATAAAAAAGGTATTAAAGAATCCCTATAGAAAAAAGCCTAAGTAATTAAGAAAACTAGACAAATAAGAAAAGGAAACAAAAAGATAATTTAGAAAACCCTTACAAACACAGGACATACCAAATAAGCAAAACAAACAGACAAAAGACACAAAATATAAATTACAAAAGGGACAGACAGAAGATTGCCACAGAACAAATATGAAAAACTATCTTAAAGCTAAAAGAGATTAGAGAAAACCAATAATACAATCTGGCCACCCCGCAGAGTTTGCCTTCCGCACCCTGCGGAGTTTACCCTCCGGCGGGAATAAAGACAAACTCGAACAGGATTTTAAACATTAAGCACAAATGCAAACATTCACACAAAATCAACTTACAAAGGGAGAAAAGGGAATAAAAACCAGGGACTTACCATAAGAAGCTAGCTAGCCCAGGAACACAGACTTCTCGCTGTTCCCCGCCTTCCTAAAAAATAAAAAGATCCAGTTTTCAAGCAGTTGTCTGTATCCTTGCACCGGAGCTCTCCCAGCGGGAAAATCAAATCCTCGAAAGAAAGGCATTTTGACACCTTTCAACAAGAGAAAAAACAGAAAGTCCAGTTGCCTCTTGAAAAAGCACCTTTGGGACAACCGTGATCTGAATAACAGAATCTCCATATTTACATAATTTACAATCCCATTTTTCTCCATGAGATGGCACTAGTGCAGTGCTACAATATTCAGTAGTTAGTTATTTTAATTTAATTGAATATATGTTCTAAAAACAGTCCCTTTATTTTAGATCCATTTAGATCTGGAGAAAAACCACAGCATAAGGCAATCTATTTCTTAATGCAAATGACCCCTTTGCAATAAATGAGAGAAAAATCAGGAGTCTGGTAGCAACTTTTCTGATTAACAAATTTTTATTTAAAAACAAGCTCATGAAAGCTTTTAATTTGGAAATTAGAAAAGGAACTACTGGACCCCTTATGACTTTTTGTTGCCATAGACATCTCCTCCAATAATAGAAAATAAAAGACAGGCTAAATAGAGTAATTTAAGTCCCATGTCCGTTTCAGTACTGACAACGTAGAGACTTTCCCCTCTTAATTTAGTTAATGAGAAATTATTTTTTCCAGTTTTATAAGTTATTTTGTTGTTTATGAAAACATGTGGAGTAGAGGGTAGAATGTGCACAAGTTATACCACTCTAAATATTTCTAATTATTTCCAAGAGAAATTGATCAAAAATAAATTCCCTCTTCCAAGAGAATTCGATCAAAATTACAAAGTTTAATAAGGGTTCTTGTGAAAGTGTCCATAGTGCCCAGATAATTGTACAATCTTTTTTACCTTCCTAATACTATAATTACCATTCTGAATTAAGCAATGACTAGCTTAGATTTATAAGTATTGTACATTTTTATGAGAGAATATATTCACACTGTTTAGGGAATTGTGTATGTTTTACATTTATGTATCATTTTTTTCAGAAGACTAACAATATTTTTGCTTTTGTGAAGAGTAAATTTTAAAATATTTTATATTTAGAATATTTAAATAATAAATATCTAATTTAAATACATAATAAATTTAGATGTTTCTACCTATGTTGGTTTTTTATTCTTAATTTAATTTAATTCTTTCTGCATTAATGATATTTCAGAGTCAAGTAACCAGGGCTTTAATTTACTAATACCGGAAATCCATTTGACAGAGAGGCCTTATGGTCTTCTTTCAGTTATTTTTCACTATACCTATAAAATCTATCTTACTAAGAACCTGAATTTGTATTTCAAAGCACATTTCTGCTTTTCCATAAATAAATAATCAGAGGCTTACATGAGTGCCTTTCAAAAGTTCTGAAAGCAAAATTTTATGCAGTGAAATAATCTCTGGTTATATCTGGTTACTTCATCAACCTTGCTCTTAGCACTGTACAATTTCATGGTGAATAGAGGTTTCTAGGAATATACTTTCTCAATTTACACTATTAACTAGAATAGTACGGATATACCCAGAAAATAAGACATTCTTTTTCGCATTCCTCTAACCCATTTTTCTGTCTAACTTTATCTAAAAGTTTCTTTTTTGTTGCTGTAACCACATCAATTTGTTGATTCATATTTGATTTGGAATTAACTATCACTCCAGATGTCTTTAACAAATAACGTTGTTCCATCAATGTTCCCAATTTATACTTGTGTATTTGATTTCTGAGCTTTAACTGAAAATATATTCAATTTTATTCAAAATTGCAATTGCTGTTCTCTTGCATATCACTGGTTTCCCCTATTTTCCTCATCTACAAATTTGATTACAATTTACTCCATCTGCATATATAATTCATTAATAGGCAATACTGAACAATACAGGAGGACCATGGGTGAGCTCTGGGAGACCCTACCTGGTATTATGTTATGGTCTGATGAGATAGTATTCATGAAAATTCTGAGTATGATCTTTAAACTAAATACAGTATATACTCGTCTACTAGATCACTATTTGCATTATTATAATACAGCATTTTGTTAAAGATGTCAAGAGTATTCACAATCTACTACACAATCTACTACAAAAATTACCTAATAAAAAATATGTAGTTTATCAAGACTTGTTTTTCAGTTTATTTTTAAATCCAGTTAGCACCACATTTGTTTCAATGATTGCAAACTAATTGATTTTCGAACTTCTCTAGGTATTTGTATGGACTGCAGTTCAACATAGGGCATTTTTATTTTCCTCTAATCATCTGCTGTTTATATGTTTTCCAACACTTTTCAAAGAAGACAGAGATAATAGTAGGTGCCAACACTTCTAATTGGAACTGTTTATGATTATACTATTGGTGTTTCCTTTTTTTAGAAATTCCAGCCTAATTCTGAGCTCCTTTTCCTATTAGATTCTCCGACCATATGCTCCAAGGTATGAAATATTTTGAAAATCTGCTTTCTTGAAGCCTAGAATATATATTCAGCTGCACTCAGCTTTGGTTTCTCTTAAAATCATGAATTCTGACATCACTTAATATCTTTCCCCAGTGTTCTAGTATTTCCATTCCTATTACTTTAATCAATTTTTCTCTTCTAATTAATGTTAAGTCTAGGATAGCTGATGTTCTTATACTTCCATCTTCTAAAGCAGGAGTCGCCAACCTTTTGGACCTCAGGGACCACCGAACTCATAATTTTAAATCCCACGGACCAGAGGCCCTGGGAAAATCCCCCAAAAAGTCTGCAGAAAAATTCCCCACCCTGTTTTCCTACCAATCAGTCATTATTTATTTGGGATTGCAGGATACCAGGATTGCAGGATCTCCACCTCCGTTCTTGGGTGAGGGGGAGAGAGAGGGACTTTTCATGCAAGGAAAGCGGCAGAAGCAGCAGAAGTCTTGCTTTCTCTCCCCCAAATTCCACCAGAAATGAGTCTTTGCCGGCACAGCCTCTTGGAGCAGGATGCCTTGCAGGGTCCCAAAGACTCATTTCTGGCAGAGTTTGGAGGAGAGAAAGAAAGACCATTGTTGCTTTGCTTGTGTGCAGCCAAAAGCAGAAGTGGCAAGAAACAGCTCGGTGGCCAGGTGAGGCGTGTGGGGAAGAGCCCCCCCTCCACCCTTTCCCCCCTCCACCCTTTCCCCCCTCCCCTCACTACCTCGTGTTGTTTGCAATGCGACACAACCCTTGTGTTCCCACAGGCCATGTGGGGGAACACAGCCTTGTGTTCCCGCACAGCCTGGATTGCTTTGGGCTGTGTTTTGGGGGTGACGTTTCTCTGTGGACCACCAAAATTTTCTTGGTTGGTGCCCACTGTTCTAAAGCACAAAATTGTTAGCAAGACATGAAAAATTCTCGAAGAAATGCTTGGCAGTGTTTGTTTTCTAACAGATTTTGAGATGAAATTTTCTAATACTACTTATCTTTTTGAAGGAACTAGAGTTTGCTTTTGCAAAACATTAACATTTTCTTTCTCTGTGGTGGTTGCCCACAAACATCAATTCAGTATCTGTCTATTTTAAAAAATTCATGTATTTTCTTCAATTTTGGGGAGACTTGCCGGGCTATTAGGCAGCCACTTCAGGTGAGGGATGGGAAAGCCCAGAGCCACATTGTCTTTTTTAGTTAGAGGTACCATTTACCATAAATTGAACACTTCCTAGTGAGAAGACAGATAGGCAATCAGCTTAGTTCATACTTCTTAAAGCATCATGTAAATTATTAACTGTACTGTGATTCATATTGATGCCACTAATGCTTTATTTCAGCATCCAGTTCAATGGGGCAGGAAGCAGTCACCAGGCAAAATTATGAGCAAATGATGGCAAAGTCAAAGGACAGATCTGATTATTTGCAAGTGACCATGTCCTCATACAACAGTTCATTTAGTAACCATTTGAAGTTACTATGGCATTGAAAAAAAGGACTTAATGACCATTTTGCACACTTATGACCGTTGCAGCATCCCCATGATTTACATTTGGATGCCTGACAGTTACAGTGTCCCAGGGTCATGTGATCATCTTTTGTCACCTTCTGGCAAGCAAAATCAATGAGGAAGCCAGATTCACTTAATGATTGTGTTACTAATTTAACAAAACTAGAGTGATTCACTTAACACATGTGGCAAGAAAATGGGGCAAAACTCATTTAATAAATTTCTCACTTAGATAAATTGCTGTGATGTCGAGGACTACCTGTATCCAGTTTAAAGAATCAGATGCTAATGATTGAGGTAATGATTTTGTTCCCACAAATTTCCTACCCAAAGTTAACTAATGGTTTACTCAATATTCCCAATTCACGATACATTCTTTCAGACTAACATATAGGACTAATTTTCAAACTAGACTAGTTGTATGGTTTAATGAGTCACAGATATTATCTTGGTCTGTTTCAAGCAGCAAATAGTCTTGACATAGTTCTTCACAGGGCTTTGGGTCTGACTGATCTATCTTATGCCTGAACTATGGACCACACTTTTCATCATTGCCGTTAGACAGGCTGTGTGAGAATGAGTGTTAAAACGCTTGACTACACAATTCAAAAGAATTTAATAAACCTTATTAGACCTTTAAAATATTTTAATTTAAAAAATAAGTTTTCAAAATAGTAAAACTTTAAAACACAACTTTTCAAGTAACCATTTTTCAACATATTCTTCAGATCTTGAAAGCATCCTTGCTATTGCCTTTCTTGTTCTTACCAACTATTATTGAATTAGTTCCTAAAATTATTGTGTGTCCTTTAATGTCCATTTGTATTTTTAATTGTATCTTTAATGCATGTGATTAAAGTCTTTATTTCCAACTCCCAACCCAAAAGGAAAAAAGCTGAACCAATATTTTTCCAGATCCTTTACAAGTTTGTAAATAAAATTTATTCTACTGCACGTTAAAACTTTTTCACAGTTTTAAAAAAATTGTATTTACAAATTAACATTCTGTTTGCAGCTTTTGGAGGACTTTTCCCCCATTGTTTCAATTGGCACAGAAAAAAAATAAAATCCGTAACTTTTTTATTACCTGGTTAGTACCACCAAATGATTCTTCATTACGGAGAACATAAGTGACTGGTACAAGCCTCAATAACATCATGTGTCATGAGATAATTACACAAATGACATGAATTATGAAATCATGGTAACTATAAAAGTAACCATTGATTCCTTAGTACATATTTATTTAAAAAAGAATCTGAAAATTAATTCTGCATTTAAAGTTCCCTTGGGTTATATATCATGTTTCATGTATGAGTTTTTTATAGTTTTACTTGGGGGGGGAAATGGATTTTGCTCTTAAAATCATGACAGTATTTTTTCAGTATTGTGATACTGCTCAAGAAGCATCGTTTTTATCAGTGTTCTTAAAACAGACATACACTTAGCCGTCTATGCATTCTAACTGCTCTTAGCAAATCGTTTTTCCAAATTTTCCTATGAAGGCAAAGGCTAAGAAATACAGTAGTGTCAAAAATAAAATAAATTTGGTTTATTTTAGGCAAAAGTTGCAGAACCTATAGCCTTCCAGATGTTATTGAATTAAAATTCCCAACATCCCTCACTGATTTAATGCTAGCTCTAACAATAAATCTCAGTTTTTCAAATACTTAACTCCATTTTCAGGAACTTGCTTACAACTGAAGCTCATGGGGAGTGTACAATATAAGATTGATATGAAAAACTTGCAACGTACATTTTGTATCTGAGCATATCTAACTTCTCTGTCTAGCTGTTTGCCAGTGACAACTTTGAACATTCAGGGCATAAAGGTACTAGCTTTGAAATTAGGTCTAGCAGCCTTAGGCAGTCTCTCTTGAATCTTTTAATTTGTGAACTACTAACAGTGGCTTAGTCTGCAATCCAAAAAAATATACCCTGTTGAATATAGTGCTTAGTCAAAACTCAACATTGTACTAATTGTGTTCTGAATCTAATACAGTACTATGATTTGAATAGAATTTCACTGTTAAGCACAAGTCTCAGGGCAGCATAATGATTTCCTCCTCATCACCAATTTGTATTCCTTCGCAATTCAAATGGTTGCACGGTTTATACATTGCAACTTAAGTGGATGCACATTTTTCTGGTCTATATGCATTTTATAAAATAATTATTTCATGTTACATTTTGCCTTTCGACTTTCTTTTCTAATACTTTAGTGACTTTGACATTGAAGTATTATCTTAATATAAAATTCTGTAATCATTTTCATGTAAATCAATCAGGAAAATTCTGTAAACTAGCCAACTATAAATTTATTGGAAAATATCTACATTTTTCCATCTCTTTGTTACAAGCAAGTTTCATTTTGTTAGATTAAGTGATGGAATACATCAGAAGCTTCCAAGATAACTAAAATATCAAATTGATTTTTTCCTATGGCTCTTGGTTCACAGAATTTCAGAGCTCCATGCCATTACTTATTTTGAAGAGTATATTTCAACTTTTTCATGGAAACTCATTTTTTTTCCAGTTCAAAAGAAGTTTAGGGATTCTTTTTTAATTGAAACAATTGCCATTTCATTGAGGAAGGAATAATGCCAAATTAAAATTAAAAGGCAATATTATGCACTTACCTAATTTTGCATTTTTCTTCAAATTATGTGAAAATATAATAATGAAAGTTACTCAAATTAAGATGCAACTAAATTCTTTCACAAGATATTGGAGAGAAGTTATTAAAAGGAAGTTACATGCCACAAAAGAGAAGCTGCCCATTTTCAATATGATTATAACGAAGGTCAATTCTTGTAAATCATATTTAATGCAAATGCCAGATTGTTATCACAAACAGTAACTTATAAAGAACTTTAAGCAACGTGTGGCTTTGTTGTGTGATCCTCTAATAGATTGTTATCTGTCCAGAAATAACACTTGCACCAATCGTAGAACCAGAAGCCTTCAGATCCTCTTTCTACCAATCAATATCAATTGGAATTAGTTTGGTGGAAAAAGAACTGTAACGTGTCTTGTGAAGTACAGTAATGCAAAATAAGAAAGTAAACTATCTGAAGTGGAATCAGATATTAACTGTAGTCCATCAACACTGAAAGGTAATAAGTGGTGCTGACTTTTGGAGAGGTATTACTTTTCATATGCACTTGACCTAGATGGACCTCTGTTCTTACAGCAGATTAGGCAGCTTCTTATGTATGTAATCTGTGTAACTGCACTCCCAACACTTATCATTTTGTTTGGAAAAATGTAAAACATGGGATGAGTTTGCAGTTAAAAAATATGAACAGAGCAAACAATTTACAGGATTTATACAAGAAAATCACTCTTGCTAGTCATTTCAGCATTGGCTTCAGAGTACACACCTTGACATTGCTGATTATGGGGCAATATGAAGTCTTAGCAACAATTAGCTACAATTGCCCAGCTTCAGTTCACTTTTTAAATCACCATTCCTGGTTCTAGTTTTCTGATTTCATCCAAATTCAGGCAGCCAAAATAGAAACAAGTGAAATAACCCTGACCCCATGCAGATGCAGATTTTTCTCCATAATTCTGGATTGTGCTCCTGGACCCAAAAAGTTGAAGTAAAAGAGAAAGATTGTGTTTCACTCTGGACTATCTTTACTTTTTATTATGAAAGAATGCAAGAAGGTATTGTACACATATTCACAGGCCTGGAGAAAAGCAATAATAAATGCAATATAGAAGTAGCCAACAAGGAGATGAAGACCTCAACAAGCTTTTCAATTCTCCAGAACTACTGATCCAAATGAGAGGGATGTACTGAAAACCACTCAATCAGCAAAGTCAGTAGAAAGAGTATTGGTTTTCAACTGCTCTGGTTCTGTTGCGTGAACCTTCACTCTCATGGTAATCTTCTGTGCCAACAGCAGCCGAATCAAACAACCGCTCTGTGCTGTTACTTCGGCTTCGGGCATTCAGAGTCCCTTCCATCCTATGGTAAAGTGAATGGCTGGCTGAAGAAGAAGAGGAAGAGGTAGTGCCCTCTGATGGAGATGCTGGCTGGAAAGTGACTGGAACAAAGCTGGAAAAGTAATGTTGAGACTGGAGGTCATTTCTGCAAGCAGGCTGCTGGGAAGCTACTGCTGAAGATTGCGTGAGCTCTGAATGGAAGAAGAAAGACAAATTTGGCTATTGAATCTACAGAAGCTTATCTGTTCTATGAATATTCCAACTACTATATACTTTCCCAACATTTACAATCTGCTATATTCTCATATGAATTGTTTCATTTGTTTCTGTTAGTTTTAATACTATGGTTTCTTTTCTAATGTCGCCTTGAATTTACTTATTTACTTATTTGTTTATGCACGAACGTTCTTTATGCAAGAACACAATTACTTGCTGGTTTACCCCCAGCAAAGCTTCAAGTAAATAAAGAATACTGCATTAACAATGGTTACTATTGTTTCTTTCCATCCACAGTGGGATTTCATTGTAATATTAAAAGCTATAAATGAAATAATGCATTTGAATCAGATGCCAATAAAAAACAAAAGAAGGATTAGATACCAATGAGGTACAAAGCAATATTAATTAGGCAAGATAATTAAAATTGGGATAAATTGCTTTTATGTTTTGAGTTTCAACAGTTTGATATATTGTAGTATGCAAATCTCTCAAGGCTTATCAACCCCTTTTGCTACTATTTTTAGTAAAACAAAAATTAAGTTTTTAAATTGGCTAAAGTTGGAAAAATGAGGGAAGAAAGGACCTATTAAAAGTGGATGGAATTAATTTATACCATATTTATAAGGAGCATATGTTGGCCTAGCATTAAGATGCTGGGCTGTCGACTGGAAGGTGAGCAGGGTGAACTCCTGTTCCTGCCCCACTCCTGCCAACCTAGCAGATAGAAATCTGACAAATATAAGTAGATAAATAGGTACCACTTCAGTGGGAAGGTAACAGTGTTCTGTGTGCCTTAGCATACAGACATGTTAGCCACATGACCATAGAAGTGTCTTTGGACAACGCTGGCTTTCTTGCCTAGGAAATGGAGCTAAGCATTGCACCCTAGATTCAGACATAATTGGGCAGGAGAAAACTTTACCAGGTTTATAATTATTCCAATCATTTACAATTTTGGACAACAATAAAACAACAAAGCACAATAAAGAATATAGTCAACCACATAATAAATGAGGCTTAGGTGCCCATAATGAACTGGGGGGAAAGCACACTGGAATAGTAAAGCTGCAACAGCCATGCAAAATTCAAAGAAGGATGCTGCCACAGGATGTCAAATGTAGAAGCTGCCAAGAATACCTGCTGCCTGGCCATTCAGCCTGTACTTCATATGCCTCAAATGGCCCTTGGATGTTCGAACTAGATGGGCACATTTGATCCTGGCAAAGTGGTGCTTGATATAAAAATAAAGGTTTCCCCTGTCCAGTTGTCATGTCTGACTCTAGAGCTGGCTGAGGAATTCTGGGAGTTGAAGTCCACAAGTCTTAAAGTTGCCAAGGTTGGACACCCCTGCTCTAGAGGGTGGTGCTCATCTCCATTTCTTAGCTAAGAGAGCCAGCATTGTCCGAAGCCCTTCCGTGGTCATGTGGCTGGCATGACTATACGCTAAAGTGGAACCTATTTATCTACTTGTGTTTGCATGCTTTTGAATTGCTAGGTGGGCAGAAGCTGGAGCAAGAATGGAGCTCACTTCATTGCGCAGTGCTCCAACCTGGGCTGTCAGCTTTCCAGCTGAGAAGTTCAGTGTCTTTAACTGCTAAGCCATCATGTCCCAATATACTCTGGTACTACACTGTATTTATAGGTGGTAATCAGCAGTTTGAACCAGGCCTAGAAAACAACTAGCAACCAATGCAGTGACCTTCAAATTAGCATATTCTGCAATGGAAGAGTAGTTTCACCAGGAGTCAGAGAGCCCCATTCTGTATCAGTTGCAGTTTCCAAATTATCTCCAAAGGCAATTCCACTGAGAGTATGTTACAGTTAACCAACCAAGAGTTATCACAACATATATTGATCTTAAGTAGAAAAATGCTAAAATATGGGTGTAGTCTGCTTACGAAGTAATTATATGACTTGTTTAACATGCATGTGAAAACTGCATCTGTCCCTGATAATTGAAAGAAGGCCATTATTATTTTCTTTTCAATGGAAAAATGACAAGCGAAGTTGCATGTAATTGCAATAAGGGTGTTTGGCAATCAGCTCACATTTACAATCACTTGCAGCTTCCTGCTGCCATGTGACTCTGATTTGTGACATTCCCAGCTGCTTTTCCAACGTGTCAATTGAGGAAGTCTGATTTGCTTAACAATCATGTGATTCACTTAATAATTATGGTAAAAATGGTCATAAAAGCAGGTCTGGGTTTTTGATTACTTAACAACTGCATTATTTAGCAACCAAGATTCTGATTCCAACTGTGCTCATACGTTGAGGACTACTTGAATGGGTATGGAAGATGCAGCAATGGTTTGCAAGGACTAAAAGCATAAAGAGTGAATGGTATATGTTTAATTTCTTTGTCTCTTATGTTCTGCATTAACTTTTTTGCAAATGCTTTTCTTTTTCCCCATGAATTCTGCATAATGCTTTTTACCCTGGAAGTGACTGCTAAGATGAATATTAATAGGTGTGTGTATGCATGCATGCTGTGAAATAATTTCAAATAATGGGTAACCCCTTTGGAATATTTCTTCATTCAGTAAAACTTCCATTTCTATCCACTGAACAAGATTTTATTTTTTTGTAGAAGAATATGAATAAGCCTCAAGTATTTGAGAAGTACTGCATGGTTTTATTCTTTGTTTTGTCCTGTTACAAGATAAAACTGCAAATATGAGAACTTAACTTACCCGGCAATGGACTCTGGGCCATTACATAGTTGCGGAGGGTTATGTCAGCAGAACCACCTGACTCCAGTGGGATGGGATGCATATGAAAATGCCGCAGCATATCAAAAATACTCTGGAACCAAAGATGTTGGACATGGCACTGACCATTTTCATTTAAGGACAAACGCAGATGCTGAAAAGATAAGTCATTTTTTATTGACTAGTTACCAGAGTCCCTGTTTTAAGCATTTGAGAATTATTTGAACACACGAAATACCAGAAATGGATGCCCCAAATAACCTTTGCAGCAGTTTTATCTGTTTTTTGCTTTACCATTTCCTTTATAATCCTATTCCTACAATAATTATAAAGTTGGACTACCTATTTGGGCCAGAGTTCCCCAACCTTTCCAGCTTTATGGACTGGTGGGGGAGGAGAGAGGTGATGGGCGTGCACAGGCTTGCTTGCTGCTTGTGCAAATGGGGATGTGTGTGCATACACACATGCCACTTCCAACGGCTTAAAAGGCCAGTAGTGGGCGGTGGCCCAGGGATCCCTGATTTAGGCAATCAAATTCAACTCCTACTCAGTACAGGAGTAAAACACTTCAGACAGATGGCTATTCAGCCTCTGCTTGAATGTATAGGGATCCTTGCTCCCAAGCCTTATTAGGTAATTTACTCATATGCCCTACATGGGCAGGGAGGGAGACGGGTGCCCAAACACGGCTCTCTTTCCTTTCTTGCATTTCTTTGGAAACGCAGCATGGCTGCCCCGCAAGGAGAACCCCAAGTGCTGTTTAAGCTTGTTTTGTTTGGTGATGGTGGTACTGGTAAAACAACAGTTGTGAAAACACCACTTGACTGGAGAATTTGAAAAAAAAAGGGAAGCTACTCTGGGAATTGAAGTTCATCCTCTGGTGTTTCACACTAACAGAGGCCCCATTAATTTTAATGTATGGGACACACCTGATCAAGGAAAGTTTGGAGGTTTCTGGGATTGTTACTACATTCAAGCTCAATGTAACATCCTAATGTTCAATGTAACATCGAGGGTTACATACAAGAATGTGTTACATCTGTCATGCTCCTGTCGGAATCTGATTCTGAGGGGGAGGCCGGAGCTGACAGGGAGTGGGAGTGTGGCTCCATTGGCTGTGGAAGAAACTGGGGAAGGGCAAAGGCCGGCTGGGAAGAGCAGGGGAGAGGTAGAGTAAGGGAGAGGGAATTTGGAAGAAGACCCAGGCTCACCCCCCTCTTCATCCTAGGACATGCAGGGAGGAACAGAGAAGGGAGCAATGTGAGTTGCATGGCTTATGGGGGAGGAAAGGGCCTTGATTCCCTTCATTAGCAGGATAAGGAATTGCAGACTTGGGAACACAGCGTTTAAAAAGGAAAGCTGTGCACAGCAACATGGAAGCAAATCGTGAATTATCTGTTATTGTCAAGGCTTATCTGGGTTCCTGGCGTCTTTCCAACTGTGTGTGTTTTGTTGGCCTTTCAAGTCTGCAATTCCTTATCCTGCCCTGTCAAAGTTAACTGCTGCAGCGTGGTTTGTGTGGATTTTTATTTACAGTTTGTATGTACTTTGTTTCCTCCACTTAAAGACTATACTTGGGAGAGTTTTTTCTCCAGCTGAAGGTAACCTGGACATTGGGGGCAAAGTTGGAGGTATTAAAGGGACTCTTCTTGCTTATTTGACTGTGTTGTCTTTGTGCCATGCCCCGGGTCATCACAACATCCTTCTTATTGTTAAAAAAAAATGTTAAATAGGAATCTGCCTGCCTGTACTTTAATGCTCAAATTCCATGTTTTGCACTTGGGATGCTAGAGAAGAGGTCATAGACTATTCATGCTATCATATCCCTTTCAAACCTATTTTCTCAAAGCTAGCAATAAACCAAATACGCTCAATCTCTCACTGTGCAATTTAGTTTCCAGTCCTCTGATCATCTGTCTGAATTATTATTAATGCTACACCCACAAATGAGCATAATGCTAAAGGTTGCATATGGCTAATGGAGCATAAAGTGGAATTATTAATTCCCATGATTAGGAAACAATATTTCTGTTGGTGCAATCTAACTTGCCTTTGCCTTTGTAGTAATCATATCATATTACTGACTTGTATTCAGTTTATCATTAGCTACTAGTCTGATGTCTTTTTTTACAAGTATTGCCAAGGCAGACATCCTTCATTCTATACTTGTGAATTTGACTTTGGTGGCATTAGAGGAGGATCTCGAGGCACTATTGTATGCATAGGAACATCACCAACTGCAGATAAGTAATACTGTTTACTTTCTTCCAATTAGCAACAGGTAAACATAATTGTACTTGCTTCTTTCTATTGTGCTCAGTTGTGTCAGCACCTTTCATTCCAGGGATGTGAACAGAATAATGTGGCTATCTGTTGCATCTTTCCAGGCCATGCACTCAGAATTGTGACTCGGGTAGTTACAGAGGGGGCAATCATAATTATAAGCTAAAAGTAAATCTTTGTAACATGGCAACAGCTTGTTCCCAATTTTAGCTGGGAGAATTAAAAGGTGTCACAGGAAGCATAAGATTGGCAGATATAGATCCAATGTGCTGGATTAGAAGAATGAATCTGTTTACAGCACCAGTACATCAAATGTATAAAGGGCTGCTATTTTAAAATATTTTTAAAAATTCCAGATGGCAGCAATAGAAATTGAACAAGAGAAAGTTCTATCTGTGTTGATCTATTTATCTCATATTTCTGGCATATGGATATAAAAATTGCCAGCACTGTATCTGTTCTGTGCACGCACAAATATATAATCGCAAAGAGTTGTTGCCACAGCACAGGTTCAAACTCTACTGTATTTTAAGACAAATTCTGTCATTCCTATAATCTCTCCTTTCCTGTAGAAATGAATAAACTACACATACCTGGCTCCAGATTAAATTTTTGGCTGAGCTTGTAGACATATTATGCTAAAATCCAACAAACCATGATATGTGAGCTCAGTATCCTGCCAATTTTTTTTCAGTTGGCAATCAAGAAACATTGCACCCAGGTCAAAGTTGTTGATGGTTTCTAAGTTTTTTTACTTCTTATTTTATAATCGTATTCAGGCTTGCTGCCATACTCCACTAAAGTCCTTTGAACAGATGGCTTAATTTTCAAGGTGGGTTAAAACTGAGGGAAACACGCCCCCATATTTCCTGTGGTTTCACTTTAAATACTAGAAGAAAATAAGTATTATCCATTCATAAATAAAGATCACTTGCCTTGGCTTTTCCCTGGAAGTTAAAGGTCAGCACATATTCACCAGGCCGTGTTTCGCTCTGCCGAATAACAAATAATCCATGGCTTTTGACTCCACCAAAGAGTACTAGCTGGGCTGCTTTAACCCGCGATAGTGTCCCATGGAACCAAGGAAACTCCAAGAGGTTGATTTCTGCTTCCAGCTCATTTTCATCTCCTATCACATTAAGGAAACAGGAAAAATAAAATTCAAAACCTAAATGCCTTATATTCATTACAATGCTGTACGGATGGATGTTTGAGTAGAGAAATTATTGTAGGTTTTTCCACTTATCAATATACGTTTGTACCTGAATGCTCTTTCAGCAAAGTGATATGGCTAACGTTATCTTTTCAGCAATTCAAAAGTGTCTGTATGTACGTTACAATGCATACTTTTCTACTTCATGGATGAGAATTAGAATAGAATAGAGCTAGAAGGGACCTTGGAGGTCACCACACTATAAAAAAGATGTTGAGACTCTAGAAAAAGTGCAGAGAAGAGCAACCAGGATGATTAGGAGACTAAAACATACGAAGAACGGTTGCAGGAACTGGGCATGACTGGTCTAGTGAAGAGAAGGACCAGGGGAGACATGATAGCAGTGCTCCAATATTTGAGGGGCTACCACAGAGAGGAAGGGGTTAAGCTATTTTCCAAAGCACCTGAAGGCCAGACAAGGAATAATGGATGGAAACTGAACAAGGAGAGATTCAACCTGGAAATAAGAAGAAACTTTCTGACAGTGACAAACTTTCTGACAACCAATGGAACAGCTTGCCCTCAGAAGTTGTGGGAGCTTCATCACTTGAAACTTTCAAGAAGAAACTGGACTGCCATTTGTCAGAAATGGTATAGGGACTCCTGCTTAGGTGGGGAGTTGGACTAGATGACCTAGAAGGTCCCTTCCAACTCTGATTATCTGTTATCTGTTTCTAGTCCAGCCCCCTGCTCAAACACGAGAACCTGTGCTACTTCAGATAAGTGGTTGTCTAGTTCTTTTTTTAAAAACCTCCGGTGATGGAATGCCCACGATTTCTGAAGGCAAGCTCTTCCACTGGTTAATTGTCCTCACTGTTAGGAAGTTTCTCCTTAATTCCAGATTGTTTCTCTTTGGTTAGTTTCCAACCGTTGTTTTTTGTCCTGTCCTCTGGTGCTTTGTAGAATAATTTAATCCACTCTTCCTTGTGGCAGCCCCTCAAATACTGGAATACCGAATCAAATTATTTAGAGGTTATACATAATAACTCTGGAAT
The DNA here is from genome assembly GCF_900518735.1 of Pseudonaja textilis. Next base: position 3,436,701 of record NW_020769348.1, read on the forward strand.
ATAAATCAGTGCACTTTATATTTAGAAGAGCTAATCAGAGAGCCAGTAGGAGCTTGGTTGTGGAACTCAGCAGGAGAAAAGGGGGAAAGACCAAAGAACTGCTTTCCTATGGTACGTGTGCTTTGCTGTGTGGAATAAAAAGATTATCTCCTACATAATTGGTAATGGCAAAGAATTGTTGATAACTCATTGTGGATGACCTGAGTAAATGCCTGCAAGTCGCTCCACAAGCAGAGGCTGCTGCTAAAAGAATACAAGGCAGCCCATTTTCAAACAATGAGCAAACAGAAAGCTAACAGGATTTTGACAGGAGAGCTTAAGAGGAACTTTCCTAACATATTTCTTCCAAGTGGTCGGTAGAAATTCAATTAATCTGAGACTGGAGCAAGAAGAAATAAAAGCCTTTTGTCAAGTGCAGGGAAATCAGGAAGTCCAGGCGGTTTAAAATGAATATAAAGGTTTATTGTAAGCTCATGCTCTCTACAATAATCTGAACTACTAATGGTCAAAGCAAATTGGTGGTAGATAAAAGAGTCAAAGGAATTCAAGTCCAATTCTGGACTTAGATCTCTTGTGGGTGCTAAGGGACTTGAAACTGATGATACATTTGACTCCTCCCTTGGGCTCAGTCTGGTCATCTCCCTACATCTTTCTATCTGTAGACTTCAAGAAACAGAAATAAAGAAAATGGACATACTTCACAATTATGACCTTCATGTCTGAAATGTGTGCCTAAAAACTATATTTTATACATATGCAGCAAGTGTAAGCTTGCAGCTGTGCACAAATAAATAGCACAGGGATTGCAGCAGGTAGTGGCAACACTTCAGCTTATAAGAAGTTTATTTACAAAAAACTTATTTATTACAAAAAGAATTGATAGAGGAAACATCCCTTTATAAAGAAAAACAAAGAACAAAGAAGCAAAATGGGAGTAATAACTGGAAATACATAGAAAATATTCTGCACCACTGAATTAAAAAATAACTTTGAGGCCTTTGCAGAAAACAAACAGGTTTGAAGTCTTTAATGACAGAAAAACTGATACTATTGAATAGAGCAAGGCTGACAAAACTCCTGGCCCACAGGCCAATTGCGTCACGCACTGGCCACGCCCACGCCCAGTTTAGCGATGGAGAGAAAAGTCATATGTCACGTGACACAGCCATGAAAACCTGAGTTTGACACTGCTGGAATAGAGGATGTATCTGTGTAATTGTAGCTTGCAAGAAGACACAGAAAGGTCTTTGTACTTGGTAACTTACAGCTACATGGAACAAACAGGCTGACTGATTTAATCAGCTCATAGAAGGAACTGTCTGCTAGAATCAGAGATTAACTGTTATAGAATTATTTTTGAATTTTATCAATTCTAGTGACAATTATCTTCTGTAATTTGACTCTGGATTTTCCTGAACAAAAAACTACTGGCAGGAGATGGTTATACCTCATGAAGACCGGGCAGATGGTATTGGCCAAAGCACATTAAACTTGATTAAGAGGGATTTAAACTGATTCTTGTGGGGATTGAAGATAAAACTTCTGAAGTAAGGACTTTGGAGAATGATTCTGGCACTGCAAAATGAAGTGAGAATATTCCCTATTAGCCCATTTAGTGAAAAATCTCAAGAAACCTTGTATTGACTCATAAATGTAATCTTTTTCAGTGTCTGCACATTGTTACCGTATGGGAAATAAAGAAGATGAGCCCAAACTCATAGCATAGGAAGTTAAAATGATTTAACATACATCATTTGTTGCAATGGAATGTGTAGATGACCTTGGGGAAATGAGGAGAAGAGATGCTGCCTAGGAAACAATCAGACAAGAGATGTAAGAGCCCCCAATGGCTTAACAACCAGAGAAAGAAATTTAGGAAGGACATGCCCTAATGGATCAAGCAGTTAAAAGTGGCAGTGATTTGCAAGATTCTGATAACGTGGCCTTGCAATAAAGTAAAATTAGATCATCTAATCCTGATTTACCTGAGAGGGTAATATTTGTTGATGTAGCAATTGAAGAACACAATTAATTTAAAAGAAAACAATATTCCAATTCCCAGAGCTAAAAAAAACCCTGTGAAAAGATTCAAAAGATAAAACTACCAAACTTTTATTGGAGCTCAGTCTTCTCCAACATACGGTTATGAAAAATTGTGAGAAACAGGATCAAAAACTGAGATGGATAGAACTTTGCACATTTTCTCTGAAAAATTACCGGGAATGAGTGAAATGCCAAATGAATGGAGAAAGGCAAATTTTCTGCTATTAAAAAGAGAAGAAGAAAAAAAGAATCCAAGAAATCACAGAGCCCTCAAAGCCCTAGGAAAGCACTAGACCTGTGTAGGCGAACCTTTGGCACGCATGCCAGAAGTGCCAGCCCACAAGCCGTTTCTGCCAGCCCGCAAGCCGTTTGCTCAGAACTGATCCACTGCGCATGTGTGTGCCCCCACCCCCAGCCAGCTGATTGTCGGGTATCTGCCGCACATGTGCGGGGGGAGATGTGTGCGCGGGAGACGTGTGCGCATGCACAGGGGGTGGGACGCATACGGGGTCGCATGTGCGTGTGGTGCATGTGGGGGTCTTGCACAGACATTGCATTATGGGTGCAGGCATGCGTGTGTGCTTTCGGACACAATGACAAAAAGGTTAGCCAACACTGCACTAGACCAAATACAGGTAGTCCTCAATTCACAACAGTTTATCTAGTGACCGTTCAAAGTTACAACATCATTGAAAAAAGTGACTTATGACCATTTTTCACACTTCCGACCATTGCAGCATCCCCATGGTGATCAAAATTCAGATATCTGGCAACTGACTCATGTTTATGCTGGTTGTAGTATTCCAGGTCATGTGATTACCTTTTGTGATCTTCTGACAAACAAAGGCAATGAGGAAGTCAGATTCACTTAACAACCGTGCTACTAACAACTGCAGTGATTCAGTTATCAACTGTAGCAAGAAAGGTTGTAAAATGGGGTAAAACTCACTTAACAAATGTCTTGCTTAGCAACAGAAATTTGGGTTCAATCGTGGCCCTAAGTCAAGGACTTCCTGTAATAAATGATTACATTCTGAGCACCTAAAGAAATAAAGAGGTGCTTACCAGAAGACTTCATAGACTTATGAAAAATGAGTCTTATTATCTGTATCTTATACTTGCCCAATATACTTGCTTAATATCCTCTACAGGAATGCTATGGACAAAACCTTTATTTCAGGGAGGCACATGACAATGATATTCAGTTCAACATGGAATGAATGGAATGTCTATAAGATGTTTTTATAACCAGTTCAAAAACTGGAAGAAAATGCAAAATAGAGCGCCAAAAGATTCACTTCTGCAGTTTGTACTCTTCAACATTTTTATTAATGACTAGAATGAAAAGATGGAGTGAATGCTTACCAAATTTGAAAATGACATAAAATTGGGTAAGATAAATAACTGAAGACAATAATAATATTCAAATAAACTTTCTAGCAATATGAGAAGTTCAACAGTGCCTGAAATTGTCTTCACAGGATATCATCATATGGATGCTACAGAATTGTTAGGCTTCACACTGGGCTCAGCTCTCCTGGTATTTAATTATATAAGCTATATAAGATTCTGCACTCCATGACTTTCATTCTTGACTTTTTTTCTCCTAACTTCTTGCCTATTCTCGACAGCCTTGCTAGGGATCCAGTCTATGTTGACAATGTTTCTCTCTAGCCTGAGAACCATCATATTCTACATTACCAACTTTATTCATTACAAAAGCCAACTTGTCAATATGTTTTTATTTCATTTTATATTTCTTTATTGTACAGAGCAGAAGTTAGCCTTGAATGTTTAAGTAAGCCTGTCAAATCCTATGAATCTGTCATGCTAGATTATTTGCCCATCTAGCTTATTATCACAACCTACTCACACTTATCAGCCACTTCAGGATTTCAGATTGTTCCTAGTCTATTTGTTATAAATAATTGGAACAACACTGAAACTGCAAAGAATGTGAGAAAAATAATGGGCATTAATAACAAACACAACTTTAGCAAAATTGTTAATTGCTGACATGGATAATTCAATACTTTGTAAGGTACACTGTTATCAATATATCTAAAAAGAAGCAGAAGCATACTTTTTGGATGGGAGAATGAACAGCTGATCTTTTCTAAGCTGTGAAAAACATAAGTTCCACATCATCTGAGGAAGAGAACTACTATACCTGCTGTGTGACTGCTATTGGCTGGAGACTCCAGTGTCTGCAGGAAGTTCTCTAATGGCACATGTGCTCTGTATTCCCCTGCAGAGATCCTGCCATGTGGTGCTGTTACAATTGTGGTAGCATTTGATATGCTATCTGAGGCAGTTGAGCCAGCACACCTATCCTGGCACCGGGTCACATCTGAAAGATATTTTTATTTCCTTTTTAAAAAAAATCCATGCTACTTTTTCCAAACCACATTTTCCTAATGACAGAACACATATAGATTCAAGGCTGCCAATTGCTTCAAATCATTATTACATTTTTTTTTTCAAGATACTCTTTCAGATCCTTGAGATACCTGTTAAACCAGGGATTACAAGACAAAAGAAAAGTTTATGGACGCCCCAGGATTTTTGATATAACTTGCATCCTGCTACAGTAAAAATTAATGCCTCCAGTTGGAGATTGGCAAAGTTCAGGTACATGTGAGGACCTGAAAATTAAACTTTTACCAAAACCAGTGTTTAAACAGAATAGCACACCAGTCCAAACTAATTTTTAAGACAATCCTTTTTTAAAAAAAAACAAAATCTTATTACCATCAGCTAGGAACTCACAGCTACAAGATGACACTCTGCTTGGCAGGCAAGCTCCTTGGGTACAGGAAGAGAGTTCAATGTCATCACCACTGTCCCTGGAAAGAAGAGAAGAGTGGGCGTTTGGACAGTGGATGGTGCTGCACCAGTGAGTTTCTGCAGCTGTATGCTGAACACTGGAAGGAAGGGTAGAGCAGAGGAGGGGTTGCAAAGTTATCATTCACCAACTGGAGAGGATTCACATAAAATATGTATTTTGTAATCTTACTAAGGGTCCAGAAATGGTAACCTTGTGAATACTGCTACATCTGTTCAGAGCTGCATTGTGGGAAAGCTCTCCATTGTCTACTCATTTGCATGCACTAACTCATCCTCACCCCATAAATCAGGACTGTAAGAGGGGAGACTAACCCTGCCCAAACCTGGAGGAATATTATCTTGGTTCTTATATATGGTGATGGTTATAATGGCAAGAAGAATGACTGCTTATCCAGGCTGTGGGGAGACCAGAGCACATAGAAACGGGGGCAGAAGAGCAGTTAAAAAGGTGTTTGCCACTTATATCCTTTCCTTGCTGACCCTCATGAAAAGCTAAAATGGAGAACTGACAATATCAAAGCACTCTTATCCCCTTTGGGAGAAATAGGTCATATAGGTAGTCATAAGGAGGCTTTCCCCTATGGCTTGTCCCTAACAGTTGGTAACCCAGGACACTGAGCTTCTAATCCTTACTATGCTAGCTCATAACAGTCCTGTCAAATTAGAATAAAAGTTTATCATTCTGTCTCTCAGAATAGTCAAACACATGGCTCAAGGAAAAAAAAACAGCTTTTAGGTAATAGATGGACTGTTTTTGGCCCCTGAACTTAAGTGAATTTTAACTCTTTAACAGCCTCCTCTGACTATAACTACTGAAAACCAATGCCACAATACCCCACTCACTCTGAGACTAATGAATACTATATAATAAACAGTAGGGGTATTCAAACTTGACAACTTTAAGACTTGTGGACTTCAACTCCCAGAATTCCTCCTCCGGTCATGTTAGCTCAGGAATTCTGGGAGTTGAAGTACACAAGTCTTTAACTTGCCAAGTTTGAAGATCCTTGGTATACAGGTACATTTTAAAAGATAGCATAACACTGTGACAAAGAAAACTCCCAATGGGCACAGACAGAAGTAAAAATATACTAGCAGTGTTTCCTTTTTCATTTTCAAGGTGAAACTTGAAAAATTAGAATATCGTGCAAAAGTTCATTTATTTCAGTAATGCAACTTAAAAGGTGAAACTAATATATGAGATAGACTCATTACATGCAAAGCAAGATAGTTCAAGCCGTGATGTGTCATAATTGTGATGATTATGGCTTACAGCTCATGAAAACCCCAAATCCACCATCTCAGAAAATTAGATTACATGCAATCAATAAAACAAGGATTGTACATAGAACAATATCGGTTCTCTGAAAAGTATAAGCATGCATATGTATTCAGTACTTGGTTTGGGCCCCTTTTGCAGCAATTACTGCCTCAATGTGGCGTGGCATGGAAGCTATCAGCCTGTGGCACTGCTGAGGTGTTATGGAAGACCAGGATGCTTCAATAGTGGACTTCAGCTCTTCTGCATTGTTTGGTCTCATGTCTCTCATCTTTCGCTTGGCAATGCCCCATAGATTCTCTATGGGGTTCAGGTCAGGCGAGTTTGCTGGCCAATCAAGCACAGTAATCCCACAGTCATTGAACCAGGTTTTGGTGCTTTTGGCAGTGTGGACAGGTGCCAAGTCCTGCTGGAAAATGAAGTCAGCATAGCATCCCCATAAAGCTAGTCTGCAGAAGGAAGCATGAAGTGCTCCAAAATCTCCTGGTAGTCAGCTGCGTTGACCCTGGACTTAATGAAGCACAGTGGACCAACACCAGCAGATGACATGGCTTCCCAAATCAACACAGACTGTGGAAACTTCACGCAGGATTTCAAGCATCTTGCAGTGTGTGCCTCTCCATTCTTCCTCCAAACTCTGGGTCCTTGGTTTCCAAATGAGATGCAAAAGTTGCTCTCATCAGAAAAGAGGACTTTGGATCACTGAGCAACAGACCAGTTCTGTTTTTCTTTAGCCCAGGTAAGACGCTTCTGACATTGTTTGTTGTTCAGGAGCAGCCTGACAAGAGGAATATGACATTTGAAGCCCATGTCCAGGATCTGTCTGTGTGTGGTGGCTGTTGATGCACTGACTCCAGCCTCAGTCCACTCCTTGTGAAGGTCCTCAACACTTTTGAAGGGCCTTTTCCTGACAATCCTCTCCAGGCTGCGGTCATCCCTGCTGCTTGTGCACCTTTTTCTTCCACACTTTTCCCTTCCACATAACTTTCTATTAATGTGCTTTGATACAGCACTTTGGGAACATCGAACTTCATTTGCAATTATCTTTTGAGGCTTTCCCTCCTTATGGAGGGTGTCAATGATGATTTTCTGCACAACTGTCAGGTCAGCAGTATTTCCCATGATTGTGCTTCCTACTGAACCGGACTGAGAGACCATTTAAAGGCTCAAGAACCCTTTGCAGGTGTTATAGCTTAATTAGCTGATTAGAGTGGGACACTTTGAGCCTAGAATATTGAACCTTTTCACAATATTCTAATTTTCTGAGATGGTGGTTTTGGGGTTTTCATGAGCTATAAGCCATAATCATCACAATTATGACACATCACGGCTTGAACTATCTTGCTTTGCATGTAATGAGTCTATCTCATATGTTAGTTTCACTTTTTAAGTTGCATTACTGAAATAAATGAACTTTTGCACGATATTCTAATTTTTCAAGTTTCACCTGTAGAATACATTAAATCAACTAGTATTTAGAGATCAGCTTGTTCAGAGGCTTGATAAGAGCAGAAAGAGCTACCTGCTGGCTCTCTATATGAAAACACTGTATTTGCCTTTCAGCCAATCAGCACAGGCTTTATGTCATTGCATCAGATAATCACTATTGATTGAAACTACAGTATAACTGCCTACAGCTTGTCTTTTATTTTTTGTTAAATGCTGTGAAGTGAATGGGAAAACTTCCGTATAGGGCTTCCAGATGTAGGCTGCAAATGTGGACAATGGCTGGATGGCTGAGAAGAGTGTTTCCCGTAATTCTCTGCTGCCTCCTAGCAGTGATGTAGATACAGTAGCTTAGTAGACTTAACTAGTCCAGAACTGTAGAATTCACAAAAGAAAGTCAGGGGCTTACCAAAAGCCAGTCAGTCATCCCAACTTTTACATAGACATAGAAAGCAATAAGTACTATTGTACTTGCAAAATACATATTTTGCTGCAGTAATGCTTATATCTTTGGGTTCCATTTTTTTTAAAAATAAATGGGTCTATTTAATTTGTTAAAAAGTTAAATGATCAGCTAGCAAACAGCCAAGCCAAGTCTGACAAAATAAAGATTCTAGTTAGCCATAGCCTAAAGCTTTGTTTTAAGAGCCATCCACCTGCTCAGAGAAAACGACAAAAATAACATGGGAATGGTAACAAAGCAGAATGGGAGATAATAGGAGTCCTAAGAAGATACCTCAATAGTTTGCCTTCTCATAAATGAGCATTTTGGGATTGCCAGACCGATAAGTGTTCCTTCTGCAAATAAGTAGGTCCCCCCTGAAAGCCATTTTTGATCATACCCATTGCACCTTCTCAATATTTCAAAATGTGCTTAAATGACCAAAAAAGGTTTCTATTCTTGTTCTGCAGGTTTATTTTTCAAAAAAGGGCTTTACAAATGAGAATAAATACTTAAATATCGTCAGCACACTGCAAAACAGCACCCATTTAAAATGGTTAACAAAGGGCTTGTGTGCTAAATACTCAACAGTCACCAAAAATAAGGCTTTTTTAATCTGGGAGAAAAGTTTGCAAAGGAGTTAGAAGAGTATTTGAGCTCTTTTAGAGTGACAACAATGCACAAAAAAGAGAATCTGTTTTGCTGAAATGGTGCTCACGTGCCAGATCTTTCAAGGTAATGACTAGGAGGAATGGCTTTGACATAATTCTTAAAGCCCAGACAAATGTAAGTAATACTGAAGATAACTTGGTAAAAAAATCCAAGGAAAACCTTGGATAGCAGGATACCGCTAATCGTTGAGATATTCTCATTTCCACAAAGAGCTATTCTAGCAACATTTGTTAAGCATGCTCAATATCAGATCACCATGATGTCTTACCCAGGATCTATGCAGTCTTGTATATCCGCCACCCAGGAATGTTTCTGTAATGAATCTATCGTTTCAAGGATATATTCAGCACCATTTTCTACCTAGATGGAAAATATAGATATTTATGAACATGCTGATCTTACAGAAAGCTATTGTTTTAGATACTTTTAGTGCAAAATGAACTATTTCCCCACAGTACAACAGCCCAGTTGTAGAAAGATTTGGAGTAGACCACTGAATTCACACGTAATCCTAAATTACAAATAAGCAAATCACATTATGTCTAATTATGAAGTGTAAGCCTTTCATAGACAAATCTGACCTTATGGAGCTGCAAACAAACAGGAAATTCTGCTACAGAAAGATTATTTGACAGCTGCTTGGGTGAGGGGACTTTCTGCTGGATTATGCAGATATCTTGGTAGAAAATAAGATGGTAGCTATTTGTGTGTATTAAAGACATCAACAGAGTTAGAGTAGCTAAGCAAGCAGCAGAAAGATAGCATAAAACTAGAATCCTAGCTCCCAACATTTGATCCTATAGCAAAAAGGATTTTTAATACAGTACCTCTTTTCCATCTAGTCTGGTATAAAATCTGTTACCAGATCAACCCCAATAAGAGAAGAGCTATAAAATCTGCGCTGAATGGTTCCTGACAATCATTGGGTAACAGTCAACTAAGAAATGTAGAAAGTTCAGAAGTTCTCAGTCTCTTTTCAAGAGTACAACAATTGTTTTGCTGGGTTGGCCCAATCTTAGCTCAAATATAGTGTCATCTTATAGGGGAGATAGGTGGCATAAAAATTAATTAATAAATACAATCAAATAACATGATCACATTTCTATTAAGATTTTATTAAAAGTAACATACAACTATCCAAGTTCATTGCAGAGTGACACTGTGAGGGGGCTGAGTTATGAGATAGGTTACTTATCCTGGATTATTCAATGATCTTTATTGGATTTGAATATGGGCTTTAATAACTACCTGCCACCTTGTTGCATAGAACAGTATTTTTCAACCTCAGCAATTCAGATGAACTCTTACACATTTTTAAATGCCTGAGGGTTGAGAAACACTGAGCCATTAGAGATGGTAAAATAGCATGTACCATTCTGGATTGCAAATGGAAGAACACTTGTGAAAGCTCCCTAATGCTAGAAATTCTTTGCAAACAGAAAAGCAATTAGCAGGCAAAGAAGTATGTTAAATAGATGTAGTGCTAATTTTCTTTTTATAGGGTGCTCTTCTACAGATACTTAAAGAAGATTTACAACTGAACCTGAAGATTTCAGCATAGTTAATATATAGTTACTGTTTTGCTTTCTTGCAATGATCATTCAGATTTTTGCAGCCAGATATGATGCCCAAAGCTATGAGAAATGAGGAACTATTAACATGTCCATTCAACTTTCTTCTCTTAGAGACTAAAATATCCATTGTTTTCTATTTTATAAACTTGCTGTAAACGTGGGCAAAACAAAAAATATGAAAAATATTCCGTAGCAATGAAATCCTCAAGTTAATTAATGCATCCGTTCCAGAAGAACTGTTTGCTTGGATCAGTGTCAATGTTAATTACTACCGAGGGCTGAATTAACTGATACTGCTTTTGTCCTTTACAACCCTGCAGAATTAAAAACAAATAAGCACAGGAACTGGATGTGCAGTGAAATCAATGCCTCTTTTCCTGCATGCCCAGTTTGGCTTCCTCTCACCTATTTTATGACAACAATACAAATAATAATTTAATTTTAAATTTAAATTTAATTATTTAAACTATGTTATGTTTTACTTTGAATTTTAGCAGACTCAAATCGATTGATAAAAGGAGCAGAGGATGAAAGAATGACTTTTCAGACACCAAAGATAGGCTGGTGTGAATTAGGATGGATAGATGTGAAAGATGAAAAAAAATATATAATAATTTTATTTTCTGCTAGATTAGCCTTTCCCAATCTAATGCACTCTAAAGATGTTGGAACAACAGTTCCCCAAATTCCTGACCAGCAAGGAACATGGACTGGGAATTATGGAAAATATAATTCCAACATATTTGGAGGGCACTAACTTGGGGAAGGTTCTGCCTTTTATTCTATGAACGCCAGATAATTCAGACAGACAGCATAACAAGTTTTTTTCAGAAGCTCCCAAACAGAAAACAAAATTAAATCCAGTGCCCGGAGATTTCTAAAGACAAAGCAAACACCAAGAATCCTGCTCCTCACAAAAGCCCCTTTTATTCTCCCTGAATTGGGAACTAGAGCTTGGATGGAAGTTTGTTGATTTGTCAGAAAACTGCTCAGGCAGCAGCTAGGCCAGTTGCTATGGCAACAGCAAAGGCCACAGGGCATCCTTTCAGTCCCGTTAGTCCGGGGCTTATAAGGAAATGCTGCAATTTTAATGAAAAGGGGAAAGGAAAGCTCATTAAAATACATAAACTAGAAGGGCGAGAGCTGGGCAAATGCTTGAAAACAGCTCTGCATTTCCCTGTTTTTAAAATTAAGTACTATTGTGATCTAGACATAGAGGTGCTTCTTTACTATACAGCTCACAGCCTGAATGCATGCATCCATCCCTATCCCTATCTCTCTCCCCCTCCTTCTCTCTCTCTCTCTCTCTCTCTCTCTCTCTCTCTCTCTCACACACACACACACACACACACACACACACACACACACACACACACGGCTTTAGTAATAAAAGCCAAAAGTCTTCTGGCAAATTAAGATTAACAAATGTATCACAGTCTATGCTTTTTTGTGGATACAGTCCACTTCACCCTAAACATTAAGCGTAAATTTCCTTTTGCTTTCATATGCAACTAATAGCATTTCCCCTTCCCAAAGGGCCTTGGAAATTGTTGCAAAGATAAGATGCTCTGAATTCCTTTGATCAGAAATAGCAGAAAATAGGCTAAAATAAAACAAAAACAAAAAAAAAACACAAAATAAAATAGTGTCCAGAAAGAAGGAAAAATCATCGGAATAAATTATATTTGGGGGGGGGGGGTGGCATCTATAGTTTTTCCAAATAGAAGCCTATGGACTCTGATATTCAGTGATTCCATGCAAGTGCAAAACAAATAAAGACAATACAGATGACAAGTGACAAAGACAATCCAGAAACCTCAGAATTCCTTCTAATCCTGTGACTGAGAAGCATAGGACATTTTTTCTTTGGGGTAGGGCTGAAGAGAAGTATATTTTAATCCCACCACACCCAAGTCAACCAGGATCTGCAAGATGTTTTTTTTAGTATTAGTTTGTAGAATGTGTCATTTAGAATAGTGGTCTCCAAACTTTCTAGCTTTGTGGATGTCAGGGAAAAGGGGGGGGGGATGGTTCCATGCAAGCAGCAGGCAAGTGTGCGCAGCTCGATTTGCATGAGCAGTCGGCATATGTGCCCACCACTCACACAATTGGAAGTGTAAGTGGATCTGCATGCACATTGCGCTTGCCACCACTTCCACAGCCTGATTCTGAACGGCCCGGGGCCTTGTAATGGGCCATAGCTCAAGGTTGGAGATCCCTGATTTAGAATACATGGACCACACACATCCAGGATGTTTTTCAGGCCATGCTGCCTTACCTTCAGCACAAAGGTGTTATCCTTGTCTGGCATCTCCAATGGCATAGTTGTGCGCACCTCAATAATAGCTGAGAGAGGGATGCTGACCTTTGCTTTGGAAGCCTGAAAAGCCAAACGGATAGAAAGAGATTTAAAGAATTTAAATTTAATGACAAAAACTAACCTTTTGCTCTGAAGCATACCAAAGCAGTTAAAATGAATGCAAATGTTATACTAGCCTCTGCCATTATTCAAACATATCACTTCCCTTGAGCCTTCCAGTAATTTCAAATACTTTTAATTAAAAATATGGTATCCAATGGGAAATAGAAGGTAATAAATTTAATTTTCATATCTCTGCAGAGTATCAATTTGTCCCTCTTTTAAAACTATATTTTTTTCGATGTGGATAAACAGAATGCAATTCCTTTCCATTTCTATTAATTAAAGCAGGGCAAGCTAAGAAAGAATCAAAGAAAGCTAAAGTAAAAGGGTTTGATAAAAACAAAAAAGCCAGTTATAAATAAAGTGAATGTGACTGGCTCAGATGGTACACTTCCCGGTAGAGTATACGCACAAATGAATTCCATGTCAAGCTCTTTGAATAATATACTTTTTAAAACAAAAGAAATGTAGACTGAAAGTTCAAAGCACAAAAGGTTGAAGAGATTGGAGCCAAAGAGCCTCAGAAGACACAAGCAATTCTTTTATTCTGGCAAACAGGGAGATTTTCTTAATGGGATGCTTACCAAGGGATTTCAAATAAAGGCAAAATATTTATCCAGTCTAAAAGGAAGCAATATTGCCATATTGTTCAGTTTTGTAGCAGTAATTTGTAACCATTAATAACTGTTTATAACAGTTATGATTGCTCACTTAATTGTTTTTCTGTGCTCATGCCCAAAACAATTATGTTTCTTAATGCTGGAAATTGCCAGTTAAGTCAAATCAGCATATCAGTTAACTAGGGCAGAGGTGAAGGCCTAAGGAAAAGGGGACAACATTCACTAAACATTATTCTAGTTCAGTGATTTCCACCCTTTTGTGCTTTTTAGCTTGAATGAGAAATTCCATAATCCACTACAGCAGAACTGGTACAAGAATGCTGCAAGAATATGAAACTCTAAAATATACTAACACTTCTAAAATGTTGAATTTTTTTCTATGTTGTTCTTATTAAAATATGGGGTACAACAACATCATACCTCACACTATTTCCCTATAGGAAGAATACAACACACCCCATTTCCTAGAAACAAGTGTAGGATCAGATCTTAATCTAGAGAGAAGTATGGAGATATGTGGCAGCTGCTAAGAAAACAGGAATTTAACCAGGGAAAACAGAAAGCGAAAGAAGGAAATTCAAGATTGCCCACCCACCCCACCCCACCCATACTCTTTTGTATAAAACAAAGGAGAAGGGAAACACAAACAGGTTTCAGGAGTCTGTTCTTATTGCCTACATCAGTGTTTCTCAACCTCAGCCACTTGAAGATGTGCGGACTTCAACTCCCAGAATTCCACAGCTGGCTAGTGAATTCTGAGAATTGAAGTCCCCACATCTTCAAGTGGCTGAGGTTGAGAAACACTGGCCTACATCAATAAAATAGAGTTCTATACTCCTTGTGCTGTGGATTTCTTATCTTGATCTGCTTCAAAGTACTGATATAATCTGTGCTAGGTCTTAATCCTTGAGAGCTACTGTACTTTTTCTTCAAATATATTCAATCAATACAATTAAAAATATGTTTTAAACAGGGGCAAGCTGCCTTCTTACCAGAGGAAAAAGTTCCCCACATCATAGGAGGCAGAGAACTTTTTTATGGGCAGGAATGATTTTTATAGTTGACACTGTGTTCAGGACCACAGAGCCCAGTTGTAATGTAATGGTATCCCTTTAGTAGGAGTAGGAAAAGAAAAAACTATTGCCTCACAACTGTTTTCAGTGAATTAAGTCAAATGGAAACTTAGTACACCTACCTACTGTATTGACTTCCTAGCCAAATGTGGCAGGAAATTGTGCGCCTCGAATAATACAATGTAGAGATGGGTTGGCAAGGATAAGGACAGTGCATCAGAAGAAAAGAGTCTGTGTAATGACAGTTGTTTGTTAGAGAAGAATTTTTGATGGAATAACTTCTGATGATGGTGCCTGTCAGGCGCAAGAAATCAGGAGCCAGGACAGAGCTCAAAAACACTATAAGTTTATTCCATGCTATCTATATACAAGATTCTGATCTACTAATGATCAGGTCAAATTGATGCCAGATAATTTGATGCACTTTAAGGGGGCATCTGACTTACAGTGGGTTTCTTTCGGGGGCGGGGGGGGCGCATAGGGACTCTAGATTGTTGATGCATTTGACCCTGTCTGGTCATCTACAGTGCTCCAGTTTTAAGATTCTTTCATGGGAGAGAATAAAAATGGCATTGACCTCCTAAACTTTCTGGGACCACTGAGACTTATATATTCACCCACACATTTTCAAAGCACCTTAAGCTAGCACTGATGATGTTACCTAGTTTGGGTAATGAAATGTCTGCAAGAAAACAACCAAGCTCGTGGAGGAGCTACAAATATTCTCCTTTATTGATTTTCAAAGCAATTTCTTTCCCTTGTTCTGCTGGTTTTAAATTGTTTCCATGCTGATCACTGATTTTATTCATGTTTATTCTATAATTCTCTACTATCTATGAAAATGCAGGGCAATGTGAGAATATATTTATGCAGACTTATTTTCTAGGTCAAATTAAACATTATCCTAAATCTGCCTGAACAAATTGCTCTTTCCAACTACAACTTGGCCTTCCCTTGGAGAGTAAGGAAAGACTCAGAAGGGAAGGAATGGAAACAAGATCTTTCACTTGTTTGGAGCCATAAAAGGAGTTCACCTGAATGGGATTTTCCATGCACTCTTGTCCGGTATGCTCACACTGGCAAATTCCCCTTGGCTCAATTTTCAGATATCACCACAGCATGAAGAAGGCGCTCATGTAAGATTGTTGAGCACAGCATTTCTATCCACTCTCTCAGACTGCAACTCTCAAATCGCTTACGGCCAACGGTATATTTTACACTCAGCTGCTCGGACAGCTGGCCTAACAAGAGTCTTGCAAATCCAAAAAGGAAGCACACTTCACAGCTCAGTGGCATCAAAACCCTCCAGTTGTAGGGTTGGTTCTTCCTCTACACCCACAGTTGACAAGTAGAGGACAGAAAAGGAACAGAAACAACTCCAGGACACAGGAAATTCTTTCGATCAAGTCATGCTACCAGGTCAACATTTATTGTCTCCCTTTGACAGCTGCCCTTATAACACTTATGTAACTCAACATTCATTTTAAACCAACTGGCAATATGAGCCCTTCTTGATCTTCAAGGGCCTTGACCTTGGAAACTGCTTGCATTCTGTGTTTCACACTTGTTCATTTGCTTCTAAACAAGAAGCACCAATGTGATGGTGTGAGACGTGGTTTATTTGCAGTTAAACTCTTGTAGCTTTCCAAAACTTTAGATATTCCCAACCCTTCCACTTAAGGGTCACAGTATACAACTATTGTGAAAGCACTCAAAAAGAAAAAGTATCCCATGTTTTCAGTGACATATTATTTCTAAGGCAGATTAACTGTGGAGCAGAGATGCTTTTAAATGTATCAGCATAAGACCCTTGCTGAAACTACAGAAGCCAGATTACAAATTTAACGGTTTTTGCAATGGATCATTGGAATGGAAGATGTGTAGTTATCCCAATATGAATAACATAAAAACAAGAATGAGAAGGAAGGAAGACATACTTCAGCAATTACTGCATCCTGCCAGTCTAAGGATGGTCTTTCTCTACTGTCCAATTTTTAAAATATGTTAAGATGGGCAGTGGTTTCAGGGGGCCAGAATGTTTGAACATCTCATCCTCTTTTTTAATTGCAACTCTAATTTTTTTTCTTCAATTTTGGAGAACCTTTAACACTAGTTGTTTAGCAAACAAATGAGGGTAGGGAAAGGCAATATAATGAAATCCAGAAATATTTGGGATTACTGTATATATTAATGGATTCATTTTTATTGCAACTTTCATTCATCTGATTATTTCAAATACTAACCATGCTCTGAATGAGCCAAATTATATGGCTAGAAAAAAATGGCACGTTCACTCAAACATTGCCTACCAGTCTTTGTAATATTCATAAGATAACCCAGTATCTGAAAGAAAGGGTATAGACCAGAGGTGTCAAACTCAAGGCCTGGGGGCTGGATCCAGCCCATGGGGTGCTTAAATTTGACCCGCAGGACTACCTTGGAAACAGTGAAGGACCGGCCCATGGTGCCTCTGCCAGCAAAAATGAAGCCCACGAGGGCCATGCACAGTCCTCCAAGCACTATTTTCACTGGCAGAGGGCTGCAGGGGGCCATCGTAGCCGAAAACAGAGCTCAGGAGCCCATTTTCGCTGGCATAGCACTTGGACCACCACAGGCACCCTGATACAAGTGACATCGAGCTGGCCACGCCTACCCTGATAACGTCACCCTGGCCACACCCACCCCGCCCCCCTGAAGTCAAACACAACCTGATGTGGCCCTCAATGAAATCGAGTTTGACACTCCTGGTATAGACTGTGTTGCTTTTTCACAATTCACAAATCCAGGGTGATCAACACAGTACCATCAAAAGAGAAAATTCAATAAAACCAATAAAACCCAAGTGACAGCAATAATGACAAACTGGAAAGAACAACAGTAGCAAATACACAATGACTACCCGGAATTAATATTAATTAATAATAAGTGAAATCAATACTAAATACTGCAGTATAGTGTGTCCTACTGAGGATATTACCCAGCCAGATTTTCCTTCTGGATGCTTTTTTTCAGTTATTGGAAATATTTGTACTGTATATAGTTACAGAGAATCCAAAATAGTTCACAGTAATTACAAAAACAGCATATATAAAAAAAGCAATGAGGTAAAGGTAAAGCCAAAGAAAGACACTCTATTTTCATGCAAGTTTTAGGAGGAAGCTGGGAAAGGCTAACCTAAAAAGGCAGGTTTTACACTTTAATGAAAGTGTTGAGGTTCGGTATATACTGCAGAGCGAAAGCTGTTGCCCAGGCTGGGATCTACCACAAAGCAGATATTTCACTAAATAGTCATTTGTAGTTCTGGCATCAGGGTGCCCTGGGAAGGTCCTAGATGCCTATGAGGCTGATTTAATCCGAGGCTTTTTAAGAAAAATGTGATTCCTAATTATTTAAAGCTCTACATACTAGACCCACATCATTAAATTGTCTCGTTAACAGATTGGCAACCAGTGGAGTGTTGTTTTTTTTATCACAAATCCAATACATGTAGAGTAAGATGCTCCAAAAAAACAACTTAGCCACAACCTCCTGCACCAGTTGTATTTTTTGGAGCAGTCCCAAAAGCAGCACATTAAACAATTTGATCTTAAGGTTATAATGCAGGAATGGCCAAACTAACCATAAAATGGCACTGCAGCCTACTTTGAAAGTAAGTGCTCCTGATTACAGATTATCTGAGCGTTCAAAAACAATGATGGCTCTTGAGGCTTTCAAGAAGAGATCGGACCGCCATTTGTCAGAAATGGTGTAGGGCCATGATGGCGACCCTATGACACGCATGCCAGAGATGGCATGCAGAGTCCTCTCTGCAGGCGTGTGAGCTGTCACCTCACCTCAGTTCTGCAGTGCATGCATACATGCCTCCTATCAGCCAGCTGGTCTTCGGGTCTCTGCTGTGCATGCGGGAGGCGGGGTGTAAGTGGCAGGGGCGCATGTGTGGCAGGCACAGGAACAAGGCATGGGGAATGTGCACACATGCATGGGGCACATGCACACATTGCACTTTGGGGGTTTGTGCACGCTTTGGGCACTCAGTGCTGAAAAGGTTAGCCATCACTGGTGTAGGGTCTCCTACTTGGGCAGGGGGTTGGACTAGATGACCTACACGGTTCCTTCCAACTCTCTGTTAATCTGAAGCAACTCCAAACTGAGGGCCTGTTTCTTTAAAGGCAATGCAGTCTCATTCAGAGCAGGCAATTCTTCCAGTTCCTCAATCCAGATGCACTACAGGTAGTCCCTGATTTATGACAGTTCATTTTGTGACCGAAGTTATGGCACTGAAAAAGTGACGTGTCCAATTTTTTTAAACTTCAACCGCAGTCGCATCCCCATGGTCATTTGATCAAAATTCAAGTGCTTGGCAACTGGTATGTATTTATGCTAATTGCAGTGTCCCAGGGTCATATGATCCCCTTTTGTGACCTAACAAGCAAAGTCAATGGGGAAGCCAGATTTACTTAACAACTGTGCTACTAAATTTAACAGCTGCAATGACCCCAAATTGTTGGGGACAATATGCTGACTCTGTAAACTGCTTAGAGGGGGCTGAAAAGCACTATGAAGCAGTATACAAGTCTATTGCTATTGCTACTTGAGAGGAAGTGCCTTATATATGGCATATAAAAGAGAATAAATGGGAAAGAAGATGTCACAAACTGAACAGTGGAGAATAAACAAGCTACTTCATCAATCACTTCCCAAATCTTTAAAGAGAAACAATCAATTAAGAGTGGAAGAGTATGTACCTAGAAACATTGCTATCCAAGAATACAATCACTCATGCCCTGGTCATCTCACAATTGAACTGTTACAATTTGCTATATATGGGGATGCCCCTGAAGACCAT
Source organism: Pseudonaja textilis (assembly GCF_900518735.1). The sequence continues at coordinate 3,455,965 of NW_020769348.1, forward strand.
CCAGAAGCTGCAGCTGCCTCAAAATGCAGCAGCATGAGCAGTAAAAGGCACTTCACACGATGGTTATTTGGCACCACAGCTATGCAAGGTGCATTGGCTGTCCGTTAATGTCTGGGTGCAATTCAAAGTGCTGGTTGAGCTCTTCCTGGCATAGTGTGTGGTTATCTGACAGATCATCATTTCTGCCCAACTGGTACATATGAGCAGTGTGGGTACACTCCAGGTCCCTCAATTAAAGTCTGACATCCTATGGAACCAAGGAGCATGCATTTTCTGTCACTCTGGACTTGCCCTCTGAAAGAGTACCCTGCCTCCCCGAGATACAGATAGTGCCTGCAATTAATGTGGGGGCCCTGTGATATTTTTTTTCTTAAGGCTGTTTGTGGTCTGGGCTGTAATATTCTGTTTTTATTTTTTATGCTTTTAAATGGTGAATTATGATTTTGTAAGCTGTCCAGAGTAAAGTGGAGGGGGCAGCCGTAATAAATTCAAAACAATTCATAAATAAGTTAATACAAGGAATGCAAAAAATAATAATAAAATAGGAAAGAATTCAACAGAAATACCAATGAGTGCCAGTTAGCTCTAGTGGTTAAGCCACCAGGCTAAAAACTAGGAAATTGTGAATTCTAGTCCTGCCTTAGGTTTGAAAAGCTGGCTAGGGGATTTTGGATCAGTCATTCTCCGGAATATTGTGTGCCCGCTGCCTTGAGTTATTTATAAAACTAATAAAAACGGGATATAAATAAATAAATCACATGAGTAAATCTGGGAAACGGGTAGGATATGATTGTTTTTATATGCCAGTTTCTAGTGCCAGTTTCTACTGCATAATGAACCATATTCCACAGTAGAGCACTTGTTTTGCACAAGTTCCAAAATTAATGCTTCTACAGTAAGAATTTCAAGTAGCAAAGCTTAAATAAACTTTTGCCTTATGCTATGGAGACCTGCAAGTATTGCAACAGATATTTCTTGGCCGAATGCATAAAATACTCTGTTCACAAATGCAGTATTGTTGTCATAACAAGTGGGAAAGTCCAGGTTTTACATGCAGAAGATCCCCACTAGACGTGCCAATGGAAATTATTTAGATCTGCAATGTTTCTAATTCACTTTTGCCAGAAATAGTCTGGAGAGTAGCTAGTCAATATTGTGCTTGATGGATCTATAATCTGATGCAGTATATATAATTACATAGATACAAGGAAGATGTATTTGAAAGTAATAAACAATTATTTGATCATCATAGGGATGAGTCAAGGGAAGCCCCAAGCTCATATATTCTCTAGTCCCCTTCCTTCCTTCCATGCCACTGCAAGGAGCTGATGAAATAATTTTGCTTGCAACTTAGGAATTTGCTTTGCTTCATTTCATTTTGCTCTTGAGAGCTACAGTCATCTTTTCTGCCAACAGATAGCAGACTGTTTAATCTTTTCCAACCTGATGACCTCCAGATGGATTAGTACTACAGTTGCAGAATTTCTAGCAAGCAGGATCAAATGCATGATCGAATTCCAGAGGTGGTCTGGAAAGTACCTGGATGGAGAAGGCTTGGTGAAGTGGAGTCTCTATGGTTTTCTGAAAAAAGCTAGTCTGATCAATCAATCAAATTTGGATTCAATATTAAATTCCTAATAAAGGAGGTGATCCTATCTGAGCCATATATTCCATACAACCTATATACAGGTAATCCTCGACTTACAACAGCTTGTTTAATGACCATTCAGTTACAGTGGCACTGAAAAATGTAACTTATGACTGTGTTTTCAGTTATGAGCCTTGGTGGTGCAGTGGTTAGAGTGCAGTACTGCAAGCTACATCTAGTGACTGCTGGATGCCTGCAATTTGGCAGTTCAAATCATACCAGGCTCAAGGTTGATTCAGCCTTCCCTCCTTCTGAGGTCGGTAAAATGAGGACCCAGACTGTTGGGGGCAAGAGGCTGAGTCTCTAAACTGCTTAGAGGGGCTGTAAAGCAGTATATAAGTCTAAGTGCTATTATGATATGTTATAATTGATTATTATGGAATGAATTATAATATGAATTAAAATCAGTAGGAACTGAGTTTTTCTCTAAAGGATATTGCGGATTTTAAATTAAAGTCTAATGATGATGTAATAATAATATAATACTATATGGAAAGTTGATTAATATGAATGTAAACTTAAATCTAAGAGGAAAAGACTATAAATATTGTGTACAAGAAATATGTACCAACTGACACACTCTATAATTGAAAGAAGGTTTTATTTGTTGTTTTATGTTTATGTTTGTCCATGTTTGTTGTTTTATATATATATATATATATATATATATATATATATATTTTCTGAGGTTCTCGTGGGTATTTGTATGTGGATCTTTGGTTATTTGGGTTTTCTCCCACGTAAAATTGGAAGTATCTTGGCAACGTTTCGACAAAATCTCATTTGTCATCTTTAGGCTTGTGTCTTCGGCTTTGTGCTTCTCGGAGTAATGTGAGCTTGCAGCTGCTTCTTCCTTTTAACTGCTAGTGGGGGTGTGACTTGAGTGGGTGGGGGCTTGGCTGTGTTCTGATTGGTTGGGGGCTTGCCTGTGTTCTGATTGGCTGGAGATGTGTTCTGTTCAGGTGGGGGCTTGGTTGTGCACAGGTTAGTCTTAGTTGTCAGGGGATTTGTCATTCTGTTGTTTGGCTTCGCATTCGTGGTCGTGCCACATCTTCATGGTGGGCGTCCGTTCGCTTCATGTATGGGTCAGAGGGATTTGAAGCAGGTAGTGATGCAGCTGCGGTATGGCTTCTGGTCCGTGGTTGCGTCTCATCATCTGTGTGGGTGTAAATCTGCTTTCTACATGAAGGTGTGGTGGTAGCATCTTGTGTGGCCCTCGTGGGTGTGGGTCTGGTATCATTCTCCATGTTAGGTGCTCGTTTGTAAGTGAGGGCGGATTTCCAAATGGCTGGTAGGCGGGAGGTATCATCTCGTTTTTTCATGCTGTGTGGGTGTTTTTCTATCTCTATGGCTTCTCTGATTATTCTGTTGTTGAAGTGTTCGGTTTTGGCAATAGTTCTGGTATTTTTAAAGTCAATCTCATGTCCTGTGGCTTTGAGGTGTTGGACCAGGGAAAAGATCGGATCTTTTTTGATTGAGTTCTTGTGTTCTTCAATGCGTGCACTTATTCTTCTGTTGGTTTGTCCAATGTATGTGGTGGGGCAGGCGGTGCATGGGATTTCGTATACTCGTTGGTTTTCTAACTCGATTCTGTCTTTAGGGTTTCTTAGGAAGGTGGATATTTTTCTGTTTGTGCAGAATGCTGTCTTAATGTTGTGTTTTTGGAGGATCTTTCTGATTTTGTCTGTAGTGCCTTTTATATATGGGAGGAGGGCTTTGCCATTCTCTTGTTCTCTGTCTTGGATTTTGGTTGGGGTTTCTTTTTGGATTAGGTGGGTAATCTTCTTTCTTTGGAATCCATTGGCTGTAGTACGTTAGTGAGAGTGTGTAGTTCGGTTTTTAGGTGTTGTTCGTCGGCTAAGCATTTTGTTCTGGAGATGAGTGTCTCGGCTACAGAATTGATCTGTGCTGGGTGGTGGTGTGAGAGTGCATGTAGATAGCGGTTTGTATGTGTTTTGTTCTGGTAGATGGTGTGTCCTAGGGAGCCACTGGATTTTTTGTACACTAAGACATCTAGGAAGGGAAGTTGATTATTAGTTTCTGTTTCCATGGTGAATTGCATTTTGGGGTGTAGGCTGTTGAGGTATGTGAGGAAGTTGTTCAGTTTTTCTTTCCCGTGTGGCCAGATTATGAAGGTGTCATCTACGTATCTGAGCCAGAGTTTGGGTTTGTGATCATATTATTCTAGAGCTTGCGTTTCAAAGTGTTCCATGTAGAGGTTTGCAATGACAGGTGAGAGGGGTGATCCCATGGGTGCTCCTTCTATTTGTTTGTATTTTTGTCCATTGTAGGTGAAGTATGTATTGGATAGGCAGTGGTTGGTCAGATCTAGGATGTGCTTGGGGGGGGGGTGTATTTGTTTTGGATGGCTGTCAAGGCTTCTTTTATAGGCACTTGGGTGAAGAGGGATATGACATCGAAGCTCACTCATAGGTCGCTGGGCTGTAAATTTTGTTTCTTTATGATCTCAATGAACTGGAATGAGTTTCTTACATGTGAGTTGATGGATTCTGCATAGGGCTGTAGTTGTTTGGTGAGAAATTTGGCTAGGTTTTGTACAGGTGAGCCTATGGAGCTGACTATTGGTCTAAGTGGGGTTCCTTCGTTGTGTATCTTGGGGAGACCATAAAGCTTAGATACAGCCAATCAGAACACAGCCAACCCCCCCAACCAATGAGAACACCCCCCACCCAATCAGAACACAGCCAAGCCCCCACCCCCTCAAGTCACACCCCCACTAGCAGTTAAAAGGAAGAAGCAGCTGCAAACTCACATTACTCTGAGAAGCACAAAGCTGCAGACACAAGCCTGAAGATGATGAATGAGACTTCATCGAAACGTTGCCTAGATACTTCCAATCTTACAGGGGAGAAAATCCGAATAATCAAAGATCCACATACAAATACCCGCGAGAACCTCAGAATATATATATATATACGCATGCAGGTCTTGGTGTGTTCGGGTCTGTTCCCGTGTAAGATTGAGAGCATCTTGGCAACGTTTCAACGAGGCCCCTCTCACCATCTTCAGGCTGGTGCTTTCGGCTTCATGCTTGTGTGAGCTAAGCGTGATCGGAGCTGCGGTCTCCCTATATATACTGGTGGGAAGGTTGGCTGTGTTGTCATTTCTTGATTGGTTGATGGAGTTGATGTTTGCAGATTGGCTAGCTTTTTTGTAAGAACATGTGTGGCTGAGGTATTGGCTGTGTGTCTATCAGCCTCCTGTGTTGTAACGACCTGGGTAATGGGCTGTGTGATGACCTTCTGAGTTCTATTGTTTTGACATAGATGTTGTTTTGCCAAGATGCTCTCAATCTTACACAGGAAAAGACCCAAACACGCCAAGACCTGCATATATATATGTGTGTGTGTGTGTGTGTGTGTATGTATATATATATGTAGTCTAAGTGCTATTGCTATTGCTGACCTTTGCAGCATCCCCATGGTCATGTGATCAAAATTCAGATGCTTAGCAATTGGTTCGTGTTTATGACCATTGTTGTGTCACAAGGTCATGTGATCCCTTTTGCGACCTTCTCACAAGCAAAGTCGATGGGGAAGCCCAGTTCACTTAACAACTGTTGTTACTAACTTAACAACTGCAGTGATTCACTTAACAACTGGGGCAAGCAAGCTTGTAAAATGGAGCAAAACTCACTTAACAACTGTCTCACCTAATAACAGAAATTTTAGGCTCATCTGTGGTTGTAAGTTGAGGATGACCTGTATAACTGTGGTGAAAAATGAGAATAAAGAGAAACTGAGGGGCAAAAAAATAACCAGCCCTCCATTTTATCATGAAAGAAGTATTCAGCAATCATCCTGGATCTGCGCAGTGTCCATATGGCTCACAAAAAATAAAAAAAAATCAACATTAATCATCTTACGAAGTTCAAGACCTCTCAGGTTGCACTCTGCACTATTTTTGAACACTGACATCTGGAAGAGCTGCACGCCAAAGCAGCTTGAGAAGGAAGATTCTGACACAGCGCTTGCTAATTTCACGGTCAACAAACTGGAAGTTGCCAAGACTATATGGGGCTCCAAAAAGCAAAGGCTGGCATTATCTATCCCAGAATAGTCAAGTCATCCAAGAATCTTACAGGTGCTGAAATAATGAACAACTCAATTAAGAGTGCTCAGGTGGAGATACAAGATATAAAGTTACTGAAATGGGAGAAGCTACCATATCATATGACCCACATACACCAGGACCTACTTAATTTTAAACATAGAAATAGCAAAACATTTCCCATAATCTATTTTTTAAAAGTGTGGATGGACAGAAAACAAGTAGCAAAGGTTAATATTATATGTTAATATTCTATTACAACTCTTTATTTTGTAATTCACACTTAGCTACTTTATACAGGTAGTGCTCAACTTACAACCTTTCTTTTAGTGACCATTTGAAGTAACAACGGCTGTGAAAAAAGTGGCTTATGATTGTCCCAAAGTGCTTTTTCAAGAGGCAGCTGGACTTTTTTCTTTGAAGACATTTCACTTCTCATCCAAGAAGCTTCTTCCACTCTGAAGAAGGTTCTTGGATGAGAAGTGAAACATCTTCAAAGAAAAACAAAAAAGTCCAGTTGCCTCTTGAAAAAGCATCTTCGTGACAACTATGACCTGGATGATTGAGAATCTCCACAGATATTTGACCTATGACTGTTGCAGCATGACCCTGTGGTTATGTGATCATAATTTAGGTATTTACCAAATGGCTCATATTTATGACGGTTGCAGTAACCTGGTGTTATGTGATCATCTTTTGCGGCCTTCTGACAAGAAAAACCAATGGGAAAGCCAGATTCACTGTATAACTTAAAGTTGTAAAGATTCACATTACTAAGTTAACAGCTGCAGTGATTCACTTAACAACCATACAAGAAAGGCCATAAACTGGGGCAAAACTCACTTAAGTGTCTTGCTTAGCTAGCAATGGAAAATTTGGGCTTGGTTTGTAGGTTGAGGACTACCTATATTAGATCGCAGGAACATTTTGAATGTCGAGATGCTTTCGAAAAGTTATCCAGATTGATAAGTGATTCAGAACGTGTCACCCAGTTGTTGAGCCAGTCTCTCTAAGGTCATAAATGTCATGTAACAGTACATGTCATATCAGTATAACCATAATGTGAGATCCTTTGCCATCAATTAGTTCCTGATGTAGGTACATGCGAGTCCTACAAATGCTGAAACAGTGTTTTATATTCCGGCAATTGAGGTAGTCCTCAATTAACAGTCACAATTGAGGTCAAAATTTATGTTGCTAAGTGAGAAATGTATTAAGTGAGTTTTGACCCATTTTACAACTTTTCTTGCCACAATTGTTAAGTTAATCACTGCAGTTCTTAGTAACATAGTTAGGTGAATCTGGCATCCCCATTGACTTTTCTTGCCGGAAGGTCACAAAACGGGACCGGGGCACTGCAACCGTCATAAATGTGAGTTGGTTGCCAAGCATCCAAATGTAAATCACGTGACCACGAGGATGCTGCAATGGACATAAGTGTGAAAAGTGATTCTAACTCACAACAGTCACTAAATGAATGTTAAATGAAAGTCGAGGACTAACTGTACCAGATAAAAAGAACTCCTGAATTTCACTTGTGAATGGAAACTGCCCACATGAAGGAGTGTTTGATTCTCCACTGTTTCTGTGCATTTTAATCTACAGGCTTCTGTATGGCTACTGGTTGAATTACCTGGAAAATTACCTGTACGGCTACCAACTGAATTACCAGGAAAAACTACATACACAACAGAGGTGGAATTCAGCAGGTTCTGACCAGTTCTGGAGAATCGGTAGAGGACATTTTGAATAGTTTGGAGAACTGGCAAATACCACCTCTGATTGGCTCCGCTCCCATCTATTCTCTGCCTCCCGAGTCCCAGCTGATTGGCTGGGTCTTCTGTGGTTGCCCTGCACAGGAGAACGGAGCTGGAAAGCAGGTTAGTGGGGTGGGGAGGGAATGGGATTTTGCAGTAACTTTCCCCCTGCAGTGGAGTGGGAATGGAGATTTTACAGTATCCTTCCCTGCCACGCCCACAAAACCACACCCACCAAGCCACAGAACTGGTAGCAAAATTTTTTGAATCCCACCACTGATGCAAAAACTTCAGTAATGAAGACTGTTACCTTAGGAGGAACGTAGAACTCGAGAAGGAACCTTTCCCCTTCCATCTTTACTGCTTTCCTTAGCAGCAAACGGCATTTTTGCCACTGAGAGCTACCCACACAGTTTGTATCATCGGCAACCATGTAGCGAAGGGTTCCCTCCCTCTGAATGTCCACTAAATCCACTTTAGAAGATTGGCCCTTGGAAAGCCAGAGTTTGTGGGTCCATTTCTCTCTGGAATCGATATGTTCTTTGCTAACAGGAGGGCAGTGCTCCCTCTCAGACTGCTTGCTTTGCACGGCTTCTACACCTGGCTCGGGAGAAGACCGCCGATGCCACATCTCCTTCATGCCATCCACCACGCACAAGCTCATGTTCCTCAGAGAAAAACCCTTCTTGAATTTTGTCTTAGAAGAACTGTGTACGGAGACATCTTCGGAGCTCCGGGACTGGCCGTAGGAGGAGACTTTCCTTGCCTGAGCCTGTTGGGTTTGGCTCAAATACCTGCTGGAGGTGAGTGTGTGGTCCATGCTGTCTAGAGACTCCACGGAAGTCTGCTCTTTTCTTGGCAAGAGATCTCGCCCATAAGGCATGTGGCAGTTCTGAAGGCCCACAAACGGGACAATGTTATACTTCGTAGGGGAATTGGACACAAACACCCTGTTGACCTCCAAGCTGAAGATGTCCAAGAAATTTGCTGCAAAATGATGAGAGAAGGAAGTCTCGGCTCCAGGGGTGTCGTAGTGAGGATTTTCCTTCAGGAACTGGCAGAACTTCTGAGCAAAGTCCACAGCAGCAGCCTGGGCATGGAGCTCACAGAATTCCCGCCAGTCAGGAAGCTGGGAGGGAGGTTCTTGACAAAGGGCATCGCCATTCATGACTGTTCCATTCCACCTACAACCAAGAGAAAGACAGTGAGTGAGAGAGACGGACAAGTTCTAATTTGAGAACCCACCTCTACTCAAATACAGGTAGTCTTTGACTTACCACCAGAGGTGGGCTGCACATACTTTTAACAACCAGTTCCCAAAAATGTAAGTGCGTGCATGCGCACATGCCCACTTCACTTGTGTGCAGCTGCAAAACCAGAGGAATTTCCTGCATGCGGCAGCCAGGGTGAGTAAATTGGGTGAGGCGTAGAAAGCAGCTGGGCTGTGAGGGTGGAGTGTGCGAGCAAAAACGTGACATATATAACATGGGATAGGGCCTGGGTGAGTGGACAGGCCCAACTGGTGGTTGTAACTACTGATACGGAAGAGCCGGTCCAAACTGGCAGCAGCCCACCACTGCTTACAACCATTCATTCAGTGACCGTTTAGACAGTTAAAACAGTACCGAAAGTGACTTATGACTGGTTTTCACACTTAAAACTCTTGTAGCATTCTCATGATCACATGATTAAAATTTGGGTGCTTGGCAACTGGCAGGTATTTATGTCAGTTGCACTATCCCAATTCTCCAAAGCACCTGAGGGCAGGTCAAGAAGCAATGGGTGGAAACTAATAAAGGAGAGAAGCAATTTAGAATTAAGGAGAAATTTCCTGACAGTTGGAACAATTAATCAGTGGAACGATTAGCTTTCAAAAGTTGTGGGTGTTCCAACACTGGACATTTTTAACAAAAAACTAGATAACCATTTGTCTGAAGTGGTGTAGGGTTTCCTGCCTAGGCAGGGGGTTGGACCAGAAGACCTCCAAGGTCCCTTCCAACTGTGTTATTCTATTCTATTCTATTCTATTCTATTCTATTCTATTCTATTCTATTCTATTCTATTCTATTCCCGGGGACACGTGATCACCCTTTGTAACCTTCCCAGGTGACTTCCAACAAGCAAAGTCAATCGGGGAAGGCAGATTCGCTTAATGATTGTGTAATTCACTTAATAACTACAATGATTCGTTTAATAACTGTGGCAAAAAGATCATCAAATGGGACAAAACTCACTTAACTGTCTTGCTTACCAAGGGGAAGGATTACCTGTGCAGAATAATTTGATTTGCTTGTATTGGACTATTTCCAAAGAGGTGAGGCCTGGAGGAGAAACAGGAGCCCTAACAGGAGTAGCGATTAAGCCTCTCAACAAATTCAGAAAAAAATTAAATAGCCTTCATAACGTCTAAGATCCATTACATTGGCAAACACCCCCATTCTCTCTCAATTTTTAAAATGGTATTGGGCTTGAAAATCTTAACTTCTCAGTTTATTCATCCAACCACTTCATCAACTGCAAAATTAACACGAACCAAAGGAAAGGGATGGGGAGATATATCTCACTGCTCGTATAATTTGGAGATGTAGAGTCTGCAAAGGGCACTTACATGTTGCAATCTTGTGTCCTCCAAGATCACACTGCTAAAACCTAACCACAAACTCTTGTGCTCATTTGCCCAAATTATAATAGGAAATGAAAGGTAATAGGTAAACAGTTACACAGACCTACAGATATTAAAAAATATTACTTCCAACTTTGAGGGGAGGAAGCATGAAAATCTATGCCAAGCATTCTGGCTTGTTGCCATAGCAACATTGCTACCATTTCTTCATGTACGTCTTTCGCATGAAAAAAGGTGATTTTTAAAAAAGATGCCACAACCCCTCCTGCCTTTGATGCATGCACAGATAAATGCATTCACGTGAACATTAAATCACCAACCATGGTTTCCTAGTGTGGCTTTTATAACCAAAAGCACCATGTTGAAAGGAAAGAAAATCTTCTCATCCTTTGAAGGACATTCACACCTAAATTCACCTCCCTTTCCTGCCTCTGAAGTGGCCTATTTCCTGTGTGTTCCTGGAGTACGTGTGCTTCCCATGGAGCTTCTATCTCACCGCCTGCCTGTTGCCAAGGCAGGATGAAGCTGGATCAAGATGACCCATTTCTGACAAGTCTGCTGGACAAAACACAACCACTCCTGGAAGCCTTGTCTCCTCACATCATGGAAATATTGATTGTGTGAAATATAAGTCAGTCTTCCCATCAGGAACTCCCTTCCTTCCTTCCTTCCTTCCTTCCTTCCTTCCTTCCTTCCTTCCTTCCTTCCTTCCAGAAATCAAATGCAGTTAAGTCCTCAACTGAACCCCCACATTTCCGTTATTAAGCAAGGTAGCTGTTAAGCACCCCATTTTACAATCTTTCTTGCCATAGTGGTTAAGTGAATCATTGTGGTTGTTAAATTAGTGACACGGTTGTTAAGTGAATCTGGCTTCCCCATTGACTTTTGATCACATGAGCTTGGGACACTGCAACCATCGTAAATATGAGCCAGTTGCCAAGCACCCAAATTTTGATCACATGACCATGGGGATGCTGCAAAGGTCGTAAGTTTGAATAATGGTCATAAGTCATTTTTTCCAGTGCCACTGTAATTTCTGTCATTAAATGCTTGTAAGTTGAGGACTACCTGAAGGGCCCTTCCATTTTGGAAGAAGACAGCACATCCTTGGGGCATGTACATTCACAAACACTTGTTTATTTATTTAATAAATACAGCCATATACTTGACTGTAGTGACTAGCCATTAAAAACAGAGTAAAAACAGTATAAAAACACAACCAAAATTGTAAATAACATAAAGTAGCAGCCAAAACACCCACAACATCCCACAATCAATATAACCAAGTTTGCTAGCAACTTGGCAGATCTTAACACAGGTCATAATGATTAGACCAATGACAATACTGTATCAACAGAGGAAGGTGCCAGAGATGCAAACTTCATGTTCTCAAATGGTACAGAACACTTCTGTGCTTCAACAAGGAAGAAAGCTTTGAGGGCTATGGAGATTCTCAGTCATCTAGGTCATGGTTGTCCCAAAGGTGTTTTTTCAAGAGGCAACTGGACTTTTTGGTTTTTCTTTGAAGACATTTCACTTCTCATAGAAGAAGTTTCTTCAGCTCTGACTGGTTGGTGGGGGAATGGAAGGATTTATACTCCTTGCAGACAACTGGTCATTTGCATTGTTTTAGAGAGTCACTGAGGCCATCTGGAGGTTGTCTGTGACGTCACCTGAATGGTGCAAATGGGTGTGGAGCCTTCTTGGAACTGCTGAAAAGGCTGTGTTGTTGTGGAGTTCTGTTTTCTGTAGGAAGTTTTCTGCCCTGTGTCCCTTCACTGTTGAACACAGGCACAGGCTGTTGGAGATGGATCTGTGTTGTCTCCATCTCAAACTGAAGCACAAATGGTCCATTCTCCCGCACCAATGGATTTCCAGAAAAACTGCAGACTACAGGAACCATTTGCACTTCAGTTTGAGGTGGAGACAACAGACTCATCCCCAACAGCCTGCACTTGTGTTCAACAGTGAAGGGACACGGCAGAAAACATCCGACAGAAAGCACAGTTCCACAACACAGTTCTTTCAGCAGTTCCAAGGCTTAACACCCATTTGAACTTCTCAGGTGACCCTGAGGACACAGACAAACCTTCAAGTGGCCTCAACAATTCTCTAAAACAATGCAAAAGACCAGCTGTTTTGCAAGGTGTATAAATCCTTTCACCCCCCACCATCCAGTCAGAGCTGAAGGCGGCTCTTAGATGAGAAGCGAAATGTCTTCAAAGAAAAACAAGAAAGTCCAGTTGCCTCTTGAAAAAGCCACACAGCCCTCGTTTCTGAGAATGGAATGGCAGTTTTAGAGAGATGCAATTTCCTTTTTTTCCTTCCATGGATTCATGGGAATGGGGACTGTGGGTGTTTCAGCGACATGGACAAATGTGCTAATGTTTGCCTTTAGGAATGAGAGTTATCAACCGTTTGTCAGATTCAGAGTTCATTCTAAAATTTGCCTGGTTTGGGTTAATACAGGGCTGGGGAACAATGGCAACTTTACAACTTGTGGACTTCAGCTCCCAGAATTCCTTTGCCATAATTTCCCAATCGATAGTTGGATTGGCAAGTGGGATTGTGGTTTATTACCCCTAGTTTAACCGTGCAAACCACGTCTTAGCACAATGGATGAAGCCAGCCAATCTCGAAGCAGCGCATTAAGCAGACACAGAAGTCATTAAGCAAATCCAGTTTAGCTAATGCGTGGTTTTTGCTGGGAATTGGAAGTAAATGCTGGCTTCCAGGAAAAAAAAATTGTCATAAATTGTGATAACATGTCTGAGAAATGCCTGCAAATGGCCATAAATACTGGCCAATTGCTGAGTGCCCAAAATGCAATCATGTGATCACAAGGGGGAAGGGCACAGCCATTGGAACTTTGAATATAGGCCATAAATACATTTGGGGGGCGGAATAACTTCAAATGGTCATTAAGTGACCAACTGTAAGTCAAGGACTACTTGTACTAAGATGCTAATGGGCATACAGAGTTGGGGAATCCAACTTATGGGTACTATGTGCTCATTCTGTTAATCATTTACTTTGTAAGATATCTTAGCTAATTTAAATCAGTTTTGGTTTATTTGATAAATTGCTTTGATTTATGCAGAAATAAATTGCAATTTGACTATTTTTTATACAGAGAAGAGCAAGATGATGAGCCATTTTAATATAACACAATGAAGATATTTTTTCCTCCTGACACTACGGCATTTTAATAAACGTGGCAGCCACTTTTGTCTTTTTGGTTTAACACTAAAACAAGCTCTGGTTTGTGTCCATAGTCATATAGCATTGCATGATGTAACACAAATAGCATGAAAATTTGGGCTAATATTTGATAATTCTATAATAGTTAGGCTGATCCTGCGTTCAGAGGAGGAAATAAAGCTGGGCCAAACTTCTCGTGGGTGGGAAGCAACAGAACTGAGTACATGCAAATAAAAAAGGGTCTATATTATACATAATTTATTGTAATTAACCACTGATAACCCCCCAAACAATAACTGTGTAATGCCTTTAGAGCCATAAACCAAAATTAATTAAGAATTAATGATAAACCTGAATCTGGGTAAGATTTAAAATCAGTCTGGGCCTTAGTCCAGGTCCTAATTATGAAGTAAGCAGAAAAAACAACAACCCAGCATGGTTTTATAGATCAGTGGTCGCCAACCAGTGGACTGGGGACCACTGGTGGTCCACGAGAAAATTTTGGTGGTCCACAGAGAAATGTGACCTCAAAAGCACCCCCCAAAGCAATTATTCCAGGCTATGCAGGAACACAAGGCTTGTAGTGAGGAGAGGGGGGAAAGGGCGGAGGGGGGAACTTGCCCCACACGCCCCACGCGCTTGGCCAAAGTGCTGCTTATTTCCACTTCTTTCCTCTTCTGTTTTTAGCTGCACGCGAGGAAAGCAGCAAAAGTCTTCCTTTCTTTCCCCCAAACTCTGCCAGAAATGAATCTTTGGGACCCTGCAAGGCATCCTGCTCCAAGAGGCTGTGCTGGCATGACAAATCTCACAAAGACTCATTTCTGGCAGAATTTGGGGGAGAGAAAGAAAGACTTCTGCTGATTCTGCTGCTGTCTTTGCATGAAGCCATCTTTCATGAAGTCTCTCCCCCTCCCCACTCCCTTGAGAACAGAGCTGGAGACGGTATCCTGCAATCCCAAATAAAGAATGAACGATCGGTAGGAAAACAAAGTGGAGAATTTTCTTGCAGACTTTTTGAGGGATTTTCCCAGGATCTCTGGTCTGTGGGATTTAAAATTATGAGTTTGGTGGTCCCTGAGGTCCAAAAGGTTGGGGACCCCTGTTATAGATCACAAAAAAACTCCCATGAGCTTGCCTTTAACTTAGTCTGATGGATGAAGCCATCTATTACGGCTTATTGTAGCTTGTATGTGACCCAGGCACCTATAGCATGTTCAATACCATGGTTTAAAAATCTAGCTCTAGCACTGTGAATGTCTCCTATCACACCTTATTTATGTATCTACATGTGCAATATATGGTGATAGACCAGGGGTGTCAAACTCAATTGTGTCATGGGCCGGATTGTGATGTATCGCAATGTTTTTTGCCTTTGTGGAACCGGGCTGGGCATGGCCTGCATGTGACATATCCAGCCAGTGGGCCACCGGTTTGACAGGCCTGTATAAACTATTGTTATCTGTATCCCAAGAATTTGCATTGTTCTCACAAACTATTGAATATAATTCCTATAGGAATACAATAATTCAAGCCAAAGTTTTGGAGAAAAAGTTGGCCAAGAATTGCTTAAGAATTTTTATTTTATTATTTGATTTGATATGACACCCATTTCAGTCTTGAAGCAACTCTAGGCAGCTTACAGAATGATAAAAGCATAATAAAAAACAATTAAAAGGAACAAGAATTAAATAGAGACTAATAAAGAGGGTGAATGGTATGAGGGTGGAGCCCTCTCTCTTACCCCGTCAATAATTATGCATTCTCATTACCAAGTAGAAGATAAATTAACTGATATACATGCATGATTGTATTACAGAGAGGGAGAATCAATCTCCCACTCACCAGCATTTGTCGTTATTTGCATATTTATTGCTGGGCACTAAATTTTAGCTACTTTTTCAAAGAAATGCCATAGCCGCTTTGCCTATTACATGGAACAAAAGCTATGTAACAGAAAAAACATTTAAGGTGTGGACTATTTTGATGAATTATAGGAGGAGCCTTACCAACTGAATGCCAAATTTGCAATCAAGAATTGAATCTGGGCAGCGTTTGACTGCTTTAATTGAAGTTAAACTGGGCTACTTTTATCAGCACTGTTACATTTGCTGTTTTATTAATTTGTTCACAGTGGTTCGTTGAACCTTTGTACATACTGTAGTTTAGTGTGGTTTAAACTTTGCATCCTTACCTACCCACCCACCCGACAAGCAAAAACGAGCCTTTCGCGCGAAATTTGAAAGTGAGATTCAGGAGGAAGGGAGGCAATGTACTTACGGTTGAAGAGAGATCTGCATACACCCTTTCTTTTGGGGACAATGCTATCTCAAGCATTACAACAACTCACTTTCAGTATCAGCTCCCTTTATTGCATGGAATTAAACTGCAAAGCTCACAGGGTCTGAGTGCCAGAGAAGTAGTTCTGTTCTAACCGAAGATAACCTTCCAAGCTGACAAGGCACAAAGGCTTATAGAGAAGCTACAAGATGAGGTTAGAGGATGCCGCAGGAAGAACAGAGAAAGCTTCCATTTAGAGTTCAGAGTGCCCAGCCAAATAGTGGAATCCACCAATATATTGCTGGCACAAGCAACAATCGAGAAACCGTTGCTACCTTTTTATAGCTGGCTGACTCCGCCACACAGACATGTTTGTCAAGTTGCCCAGCCACATTTATGCAGCTGTGAAAAAAAGATCCTAACTATGACTTCCTCAGATAAGCCGCAGATTGCTATCGGTTTAATTTTTGGATTTCGGTGGGATCCCACAACCCAGCCTGCTGTTTACTTCCAGACTGGTATTCAGAGCAGAGGCAGCTCCAAGGCAGCACGGAGGCTGTTTCACTATGATGACTGATTTGCCCATCTCCAATCCTCGACGGCC
Source organism: Pseudonaja textilis (assembly GCF_900518735.1). Next base: position 3,472,146 of record NW_020769348.1, read on the forward strand.
CGGCCAATTATTCCAAGGCCCTTTTGTTTTACTGGTTATTGGAAAACATTGCTCTCATCTTCTGGTATTTTTTTTCTTTCTTCTCTAATTCTAGCAGCGGTTATGAACTTAGAACACAAAAGAGGACATTTTATATCTTGGATTTTCACTGTGCCTTCCTTCCGCACCTGTCACACACTGCAAACCATCTGATTTTTTTTTATTAAAACAAAAGTCTCAAATAAAAAAAAAATAGGGTGTAATTTCCAAGAACGGAAACTGAACGGCTTTTATAACCTCTTTTTTAGAAAATAAATACAGGTAGTCCTCAACTTACACCAGTTCATTCAGTGACCGTTCAAAGTTACAACGGCACTGAAAAAAGTGAGTTATGACCATTTTTTACACTTATGACCGTTTGTGATGACCCGGGGCATGCCATAAAAGCAACACAGTCAGAATATCAATAAGAGTCCCTTTATTATCTCCAACTTTGCCCCAATGTCCAGGTTACCTTCTGGCTGGAGAAAAACTCTCCCAGGAACAGCCTTTGGCTGCAGAGAATTAAGTCCAAAATATGGTCAACACAAACTGTAACTTAAAATCCAAACAAGCCAAACTGAAGTAGTTCGTTTGGCAGGGCAGGAGCAAGAATTTCAAACTTGAAAGCATGGCAAAACTCACACAGTTGGGAAGACGCCACGAACACAGACGCCACGATAACACAAGATAAAGTCACATTTGCTCCCAACAGCCTTCCGCACGCAGCCTGCCTCTCTTATAAACTGTCTTTCCAGCTGTGGCTAATGAAGAGAATCAGGGCCCTTTCCTTACCCATAAACCACACAGCCCACGTTGCTCTCTTCTCCATTCCTCCCTGCGTGCCCTAGGATGAAGAGGGGGTGGGCTTGGTTCTTCCTCTGAACTCCCTCTCCCTTGTTCTATCTCTCCCCTGCTCTGCCCAGCTGGACTTTGTCCTTCCTCAGCCTCCTCCACCGCCAATGGAGCCACATTCCCATTCCCTGTCAGCTGTTCGGCTTTCTCCTCAGATTCAGACTCCGACAGGGGAATGACACCGTTGCCACAGCCCCATGGTCCCATGATTTACTTGACAAGTGATTCACATTTGTGACAGTTGCAGTGTCCAAGAATCATGTGATCCCCTTTTGCGACCTTCTGACAAGGAAAATCAATGAGGAAACCAGATTCAATTAACAACCATGTTACTATTTTAAGAACTGCAGTGATTCAGTTAACAAATGTGGGGAGAATAGTTGTAAAGTGGGGGGGGGGAATTCACTTAACACATATCTCACTTAGCAACATAAATTTTGGGCTCAATTGTGGTTGTAAATTGAGATCTACCTGTATGAATTGCTATCCCCTACTGCTTCCTTGAGAAGTATATTCACCTACCAAGAAAAAGAAGGAAGGTAAGCAGAGCTAGTAGAGCAGGCCTGTCAAACTGGCGTCCCATGGGCTGGATGCATCCCGCGCAGGCCATGCCCATCCTGGCTCCACAAAGGCAAAAAAACCATTGTGATATGTAATGCAATCAAACTTGACATCTGTGTAGTAGAGACACCTTCAGAGGAAGTGACATATTAGTATTCAGGTAAATGAATGTTTTACAGCTGATGGTAGCTTCATAGTAACTATTCTATGAAGAGATTTTCCCCACAAGCCATTTTGCACAACTGCCTACGATAATCCTATATACCCCCAACAGTTTTCCAAGTATGCATATCAGTTCATCACATTTGGGGACCAATGGATCCACCTGTCTAATCAATGCAACGAAGCACTGAAACGTTTTTTAGAGATGTCAGCCTCTTCCTGAATCTATTCAGGGACCAGAACTTTTCTAGGTAATGAGATACGTTGAATACTAAATTTAGCTAAGATCTCCCTTCCAAACACACAAAATCTCTGTTTGGTGTTTCACTGACTATCAATCAGAATATTGGTAATGGCAGAAGAGCCCCATCCTGGTTACATACATCCACAGCTCCAAGCATAGACTTGGCTCAAGGATAATGGAATCCAATCGTGTGGTCTGGAGCCTATCCATGGACACGTTTCAAAGTCTTCACTTTCAATGGGTGATAAATTTTATTCCCAAGATGCCGGGGTCTGAATAGAGGACCTTTTGCATGCCAAGCATATTCAGTTCCATCATGCTATGGCATCTGACATCTATTCCAGAATACAGTTACAGCTATGACTGGAAATACCCATCATGGATATAGATACTGCTTATTTCTGTACAGAACCACAGAGTTGACCTTGAAGAAGGAATGAAAAGACCAACAGCAAAATATGAATTAGACAGCATGAGAAAGAAATTTAAGACTGTCCCATCCTGATTCTCTTTGGTTTAAGAGGGAAGGAAGGGGGCACACTGTCAGCTTTTAAAATTGTTATTATAGCCTATAATATCAATAAAGTTCCAACAATGAATCCTGGTGGTGCAGTGATTAGAATGCAATGTTGCAGGCAAACTCTGCCCACAACCTTGAGTTCAATCCTAATGCGGCTCAAGGTTGACTCAATCTTCCATCTTTCAGAGGTCAGTAAAATGAGGATCCAGTTAATTGAGGCCAATATTCTGACGCTGTAAACAAGGGGTCGCCAATCTTTTGGACCTCGGGGACCACCAAAGTCATAATTTTAGATCCCAGGGACCACGAACTTGTTCTGTTGGCGTGGCCTAATTGTGGGTGTGGCTGGGTGGTCATGTGACTGGCTGGGCATGGCTTGTATGTAAATATTATAAATATTTATATAAATATTGATTTTTTTATAAAAAAGAGCAACTTTTACCCAAAATCAGGCAAAGCAGGCAGGCAGATTGAGTTGCTCACAGAATCACAGATTCATTCAGAGATCAATCTGCCATCAGCTAGCTCAGTCTGTCACATAAAATTTGCTTGCCCTGAGTCTGCACTGAATAATAGAACCTTCAGTCCTAGAGAAGCTTCGGCTCTGCTTAAAAGCAGAGCCAAAGATCTGAAGACTAGCTAGAAAGCAAGAAATCCAACCACTTCCTGCTTCCTAGCTAATCTAAATCTCCCGGCTGTGGTAATATATCCATCATATTCTGCAAGTTCTTGTACAGCTTTGTAAGATCTGGGGGTATCACAAACGCTCCTCATGAGGGCAGTAGTGTCTTTATGATGAGAGTTTGATCCTGTTATCTGCAAAGCTCAGAGGACAGGAATGTGTGTGGGAGTTCACAGTACCTATCCGAGCCATTCCCATGGGACCTTTGGTGCCCTGCTTTCTCACGGGAAATTTATCACCTTCGCCAAGGCCTAGCTAGATAATGTTGCTGAGCTAATGTTGAAGTCATTGTTTTGATTTTGTATTTGCATTTTCTTAATAAATACTGCTACCCGGGGGCTCTCGGGGCTGGCAGTTGCTCAGACGTCTTCTCTGCGTCTCCCGTCATTTTTTCAATTGCCAGTCCACCACAAGTGGTGACCCCGACGTGATAGTTTGGAAGGCTATACGTTTTGGCGTGATAGCTTGAAAGCTATACGTTTCCCGCATCCCATACTCATCGTCGCGGACGTCGACTGGGCCCTCATCTTCTTCGCTGGACGGAGACAGATTCTTTTCGTGAGTATGGGGGAAGGTCTCTCGAAAGCTCAGACAAAGCACCTTAGAGAAATGAGAGAGATCGCTGGGAATAGTTTTAAGTTTGGAGTTCATAGTAGAGGACATGAAGTAGGAAAGAAAGAAATTGAGGATTTATTACAGTATGTTTGGAAACATATTCCGTGTTATCCAGAGGGAGGTAGTATTAAAGTAGAGCGCTGGAGAAAGATAGGGAAATTTTTGCACGAGGAGCCTCGTGCCCCTTCTTCAATTTTGTTAACCTGGAGGGTGGTTATGGATGCATTAGCTACGCATGAACAACCGCTCCTATCACCCCCCGAAGAAGGTTTGCCGCCTTACAATGCGGTACGTATATTGCCACCGACAGCACCTCCAGATAAATCCAGAGGGCTGTCAGGCACTGAAAATACTTTGTCAGAAGAGAAGAGTTTGCCTTTAAGAGTTCAAGTAGATGCAGTTACTGCAGCTATTCAAGAAGCAACAAATAGAGGGGAATTATCAGGAGATGATTTGGTAGATTTTGGAGTGGAGACTCAACTTAATCCAGTAGAAATTGGTGTGGACGTTGCTTTAAATCAACAGAGAGATAGAATGCCTGAGGAGGGGTTCGTTCTTCTCCCACAGTTAAATTTACAAGCCGTAGGGGCCCTCCCTGACGGCGAAGGTGGTGAGAAGACCTTTACTAACATCAAACAAGGAAACAATGAACCCTATGAAAATTTCATTAGCAGATTGAAAGTGGCTATTGAAAGGCAAATTGACAATCAATTTGCCCGGAATGAATTGCTTTTGAAGTTAGCAGTA
>NW_020769348.1:3476559-3507357 GCF_900518735.1 Pseudonaja textilis
CAGACGTCTTCTCTGCGTCTCCCGTCATTTTTTCAATTGCCAGTCCATCACCCGGCACAGCAGAACAAATGATGGTCGGAAAAAGGAAAAATAGCAATTTAGCAGGCAAGTTTACTGGGTAAGGAGTGAGTGGGCAGGGAGGGTTCCTGTGGGCCATGTGGGCGGCATAGCCTTGTATTTTGGCACAAATTGGTTTAATTGCTTTGTGGGGATACTCTGGAGGTGAGATTTCTCTGTGGCCAATCAAATTTTTCTCTCAGCCCACCAGTGGGCCGCGGCCCATCAGTTGGCGACCGCTGCTGTAAACTACTTAGAGAGGACTGCACAGCACTGTGAAGCGGTATATAAGTCTAAGTGCTACTACTATTTCATGTGGAGTCTGTTGCCTGACTTGGCCTTCCTCGAAGGACTGACATCAGTTTTGAAGGCTTCACTACTCTGTTCAAACAGACGGATAAATCTTGCCTTTGGTTGTAGTGATGGCAGTTCCCTTCCTTCTCCAAGATAGTCTCTGAGGATTCTTTACTATTTTCTTTCTTCGGTACCATTAACAGTTATATTTAATCAGACTTTTTTATTTGTTTTGTTTTTAAATCTTCAGCACGCTACCTGTGAATCCAGCTTGTTTACTTATAATCTGATATTTTGGGAAAACATAAATAGGTGAACACAATGATTATGGTCATAGGACAGGTCAGTGAAGGATTAAAGCAGTATAGGATTACAAAATAATAAGGGCATAAATGAATTATTACATCTATATTCTGCCCTCTCTCTAAAATTGCAACAGGACTTTCTTAATTCTGCATGAGGATTGTTGGGCTAAGACAGAGTCGCCTCATGAGAGTGTGGTCTGCACCAGTTTTCCCATCCCATAATAAAAATAGACGCTCCTTCCATCACTGTGTCCATAAGTATCTACTTCATCTTCCACATGCTCCTATCTTTTATTCCACCTCCCCTCCCTACGTTTGCCAGAACTAAATGAGAATGACAACCAAACTCTTCCTTGTCAGATTGATTCTCCATCAGATAAGATGCAGCTAACTGACCAGGTCATAAGGCTTTTGCAAATCAACTGCCTCACCCAGTGTAATGTTGAATATTTTTCCATCCTTCACTGGGTTTTCCCTTCATATCACGCAAGACCGACAGATTTCCTTGATGGATGACTTCATTTACTTGAAACTCATCACTCGGATGACTGATCATAGAGCCATGGACTGAAGCATTTAACATATTGTATCCACTTCCTGCACACAAAGAACCAATGCTTTTAACAAGTCAAGTTTCCTTCAGATCACTTTTAAATAAAATTCTAATACAGGAGAATATTTGTAGCTCAGGGTTGACATGAGGGGTCCTTGGTGCTCTCTGTGCTTGCTTGTTTTCTTGCAGATGTTTCATTACCCAAACTAGGTAACATCATCAGTGCTAGTAAGGAGTGCAGCTTGCTCTCAGTTTATATTCTGGTGTCTTGCCTGTCAGTGTTGGTGGGGACGGTCTTAGAGATTCTTTGGTTGGGCTACTCGTTGTTGGCTTTTTTGTCAGTTTTTTCATTAGGATATTGTTTGCTTGATTGTTGGTCTGATGTTAACCTTTGAGTTAATCTGTGCTAATCTGGATTCTGATTGCTGGTGGAGAGGTTATTGTGTCTTTTTGTTCCTTTTTGGGTTGGGTGAATTTTGCATTGTTTCTAGTTAATGTGTCAGAGTTCCAGTCATCTAGAAATTCTCTGATGTTTTTGGACTTGGCTTAGTTTAGAATGGTCACATTATCCCAATTAAAACTATGGTTAAATCTGTCTATATGTTGTGAAATTAAAATAAAATTAAATAGAACTCTGTTTTTTGAGGGAGGAGCAATATTTCTTAATCAACATTTCTTATCAAGGAAATACACCAGGGTCTGAATTCTTCTGCATGAAAAGCAGCTTCTGTGGAAGAGGTAAATTGGCAGATGCAATTCACAACTTATGGCTTTAATGGAAAGGGTGTTGGTACTTACCTGACACACCTGTTCTCTTTGAGCTGTGAAAAGCATCCAGTAGTGGGAAGTGCTTCAGTCTCTCCATGTCTAGGCTGGGCTTAATTTGTGCAACGTTCCTCCTCCTCCACGGGACTCCTCCCCAGCGATGGAGAGGCCCACGTTGCTGCTCGACAAGTTTCAGTTATTGGCGCCTGTGTGGCCCACGCTGCCGATGTTGTGGCGCTCCTTGTTGAATGAGCTGTTATGCCCCTGGACACCTGTAGTGATTGAGTCTGATACGTTTTCGCTATCGCGGCCCGCATCCAACAGCCTACTATAGAAGAGGAGACCTTGCATTCCTGAGTGTTGGGCTGAAATGACACAAATAAGGCTTCCGTTTTTCTGAAAGTCACTGTGCGGTGAATATATATTTGCAATGCTCGCCTCACATCAAGCCAATGCCATTGTACTTCCAACCCTTGGGATGGTCTGGGATAAAAATTAGGAAGTATCAGCTCTTGTGCCCTGTGAAAAGCTGAATTAATTTTGGGTATAAACGTAGGATCAGGATGAAGGACCGCCTGGTCAGAATGGAAGACACAAAGATCTTGTCTGATCAACAAAGCTACAAGTTCCGAAATACGACGAGCAGAAGTGATCGCTACAAGGAAAACTACTTTATACGTCAGAAATTGGAGACTTGACTATTTCAAGGGTTCGAAAGGGCCCTTAGTGAGTACAAGAAGGACCTTGTTAAGGTCCCAGGTGGGATAATGGTGAACCGCTGGCAGGGGGAAAATTTGTGGCTCCTTGAAGGAAACTCCGTATGCATGGGTAATGGGAAAGAGATAGTAGACCTTCACAAGTGTTAACTGACGCCAAGGCCACCACCTGTCTTTTCAACATATTAGGTGATAATCCCTTGTCAAGCCCCTCTTGTAAGAACTCTAGGATTTGAGCCACAGATGGAGAGATGGGATCAATTTGAGACTTGGTACACCATTTGCAGAAACTGAACCACATGGCATTGTAAATGCAAGTTGTTGAGGGGCGTCTGGTGGCTTGGATAGTGGTGATAACTCTGTTGGAAAACTTTTTGCTCTTCAGATGACTCCGCTCAATCTCCAGATGGTCAGGTGTAATCATTGAGGATCCGGATGTTGAAGGGGTTAGCAAGACCCTGTCCGGCGGAATTCTCCATGGTGTTGAAATGGATAGACAGTGGAGGTCTGCAAACCACAGCCGTCTGGGCCAGTAAGAAGCTACTAGAAGCAGCTCCGCCCTCTCGTCTAGCAGCTTCTGGATGACCTTGGGAAGCAGTGTAAGTGGCGGGAATGTGTACAAAAGTCCCGGGGGCCAACGGCAGCGGAGCACATTGAAGTTTTCCGCTCCTTGCGAGGGGTACCTGGAAAAAAATACTGGGAGCTGAGCGTCGAGGGGGGAAGGTCTACCACTGGCTGTCCAAATGTCCTGACTGCCTCTTGAAACAGGGTCAGATGGAGGCGCCACTCTGATTGATCGATCGAGGTCCTGCTTAGCCAGTCTGCCTGTGTATTTGACAGTCCCAAAATGTGCTCTGCTCTGATGGAAAGTAGGTTGCTCTCCGCCCAATGACACAAGCACTCCGCTTCCCGCATGAGGTGTTTTGACTGTGTGCCCCTGTTTATGTGAGCTTTTGCTATTACGTTGTCGATCAATATTAGTATGTGTTGATTGCGTACCTGTGGAAGGAAGCTGCGGAGAGCCAGGTGTACTGCTCAAAACTCCAGCCGGTTTATGATGCACGACTGTTCTATGGAGGACCAGAGGCCTTGTGCTGTGAGCGATTGAAAGTGAGCTCCCCATCCAAACAGGCTGGCATCGGTGGTGATGGTAAGTCTGTGGGGCTCTTTGAAGAGACGACCTCTGTTTATGACTGGTCTGGTTCACCAGTGGAGAGATATGAGGACCTTTGATGGAACCTTGACCTTGTATTTGGAGTTGCTTTGGCCAGATCGCTGGTACGGGAGCAGGAACCACTGGAGGGATCTAGTGTGGAGGCGGGCCCAAGGAATAATAGATATACATGAGATGTGGTCTGAGTATCTCTGGGTGCTTGATGAACGGAAGATGACAATATTAATATATCATCAAGGTAACACTGGAGTCGTACAGGTACACCTCGGAGATGAGCAGCAAGAGCTGCGAGAACCTTTGTGAAGGTCCTGGGGGTAGATGCTAGTCCGAAAGGAAGAGCCGCATATTCAAAATGGTGGTTATTGTAACAGAATTGTAGAAATTTATAGTGGGAAGGCCGAATAGGAACATGTAAGTACACCTCCATCAGATCTATGGACATAAGGACGTCACCTTTTCTGATGCCGAGTAAGATGGATTGCAGGGTGTGCATTTTAAACTTGCAATATACTAAGAATTGGTTAAGACGTTTCAAATCTAAAATTGCTCTCCACCCCCCCCGAACTTTTGGGAACAACAAAAAGATGTGAATAGAAACCTCGTCCTCATTGTTCGGTAGCTACTGGTTGGATGGCTCGTATGTCCAGTAGGTGTTGGATAGCTGTTTCCATAAGATTTCATTTAACCAGATCTCTGGAAAGGGGGCAGGACATAAAGAAGTCTGAGGGAGTGGATTGAAACTCTAGCGCGAGGCCGGATCTGATCATGTCTCTGACCCAGGAATCAGATGTTGAGGAGTCCCATTGGTCCGTGAATAATTTAAGGTGGCCACCAATGGGAGTGGGGTCCATGGGGTTATCTTGGACACCGGAAAGTTCTATTTCCTGCTCCTCGAAAGGATCTCTTGGACTGGCCACCCCTTCAGTTCCTATCCCCGAAGTCGGAGCTCTCTGGCTGCTGACCTGGTCAGAAAGATTGGGGGGGGGGTGTCCTCTGGTATCTGGTTGTGAATGGTCCCTGATAAAAGGGCCAAAAGGATCCCTTCCCAAAGGATTGAGGGTTTCTAGGATCTGACTTCCAAAAAAGGGAAGGTAGAATTTTCTTTTTGTTTCGAGTTTCGATAATCATCAGATCAAGGGAAGGGCCAAACAATCTGTCTCCCACAAGAGGAGATGAAGCAAGATTGCATTTATGTTTAATATCCGCTTGCCAATTCTTTAACCATAGCAAGCGTCGCGCTGTGACATGTGAAATAATGGCTCTGGCTGAAAACTTAACTGCATGAAAGGTTGTGTCAGCTGAGAATTCAGCGGCTGCTATAAGCTTTGCAATGTCTTGGTGTGCTCTAGTGTTAGAATTGGGGACATGCTCCCGTAATAGCCGGAGCCATCTAAGGGAAGAACAGGTAAAGAAGGAAGTGGACATGGCATCAGACTGATGGGTCCTGCGTAGGGCCAGCTCGGCCCGTTTTTCCTCCGGCTTTAATGCCTCCAGCTCTGCACTGGGGATGGAGGACGAGGAAGCTAATCCCACAATAGGTTCATCTACCTTGGGAGTATTCAACAATTTTATGAAATCAGGGGCCAAATTAAAGTATTTCCTGTCATAACCCATGGGGGCAGGGTACACTGCTGCAGAAGCCCACTGTTTCTGTACCGGGTCTGCAAACATGTGAGGAACTGGAATCACATCTGCCTCGAATACTGGGTGGCTGAAAATTAGATCTTCTGGTCCCTCTTCTGAAGGAGTTGGGAGTGGTAGAAGGGGCCGGCTTGTCCAGGCACGCAGTGTTTTTGGCCTTAAACAATAGTAATTTGAATAGGTGTGGGCGGAATAAGCCTGTAAATACAGGTTGGTCAGGAACAAGGCCCTCATCCTCAGACATCCCCTTTCTAAGGGGTCCGCTTCTGAAAGGGCCAGGTCACTGTCATGTATTGATCCCAATTTAATCTGTTCCATCGGATCAATGTGTCTATCTCTTCTGTCTCCTCCTCCTGTGGCCCTTGGAGGAGCATATCCCCTTGAAACTGTACCCGGGTATAGCATTGCTTCGACCTGGCCAATGATCGAACTGATTGGGAATCATACTCAGTAGGTGCAGGCTGATCCCTGGTCAGAACCACATGTTGCAGGCCTGCTGCGATTCCTTGAAGGATAGCCATCTCCATCCAGGCCTTCATCCTCTCTGGCACTTCGTCTGGAAGAGTTTGGTCCTGTCGAAGACCGGCACCAGTTGGTGTGAACGTCGCTTCAGGTGCCCTTTGCATGGCTGGTGATCCAGTTGACTGGGCGTGTTGACTGTGGAGCCACACTGCGCCTGGATGAGAGGGAGAGATCTAGGGGAGGAGGAGGGTGGGAAGAGGAAGATGGTACTGGACTGGGAGGCAAAGAAGCTTGAGAAGTCCTGTGTGCCTCCCGTGTGCACTTATCTATTTGTCTTTCCAATGCCTTCTGGCGCCTGTTGGTGTCTTTTTCTGAGGCCTTAGAATTCCCTTTTGTCTGTTTAGATTTGTGCTGAGATTTAGACTTGACCCTTGAGGTTGAGGTCTGGGAACCACTACCACCTGCCATTTCGATTAGAGATTTTACAGAATGCTTGTTATTTAGTACTATGCTGTATAAGAGGTTGCCATGCCCAGGGGCCTGATCAAGGGTGGACAGGGTGCCCTGAAATCGAAATCCCCCCTTTTAAGATATAAATATGTATATATATGTTTCTAATATGAGTTGTATTTCAATAACAATACATTTATTATTATATTACTGGTATTATTATATTGTTATTATTATTATTATTATTATAAATATTATTATTAGTGTATATATGTATGTAAATATATATCAATATAACAGCTAATTTAATTGGATATCCCAATCAGCCAAATTGAGAACGCCTAACAGGCCAAAGTATTAATCACAGGCCTTCAACAGCTTCCCTGCACAGGCGGACACTGGCCTAGGTGCTCGCTGTTGTGCCGCTGGTTAGGGAGAACTGTGAGGGTTAAGCCAACAAGAATAACAGATGGCCTTGAATATGGTTTAAAACGAGGCTGCAATAATTCCTTGGGGTTTTTGAATAAAGACCCTCTGATCGGGAATAAGAAACCACCTCACGCGGGCCTACAGAAGATTCGCACTCTGTGTAGCCATGCGGTCCACCTACAACAAAATGGCGACCGGCCATTATTTTTGGCATGTGCACCAGCAGCTATCTCCTGCTGTGAGAAGGGATTAGCTCCAGACAGCTTTCCCTTAGTACTAAATGGCTGGGAGGGGTGAAAATAACCAGATGTTTAAGCCCTTCACCCCAAGGTGGCGTTCTGGGGGGGAAAACTGTGATACAACTTGGTTGTGAGCGAGAGAAACAAAACCACGCCATTAGTTTGTTAAAACAGAACAGCTATCGCTATGGCAAGGGCAATGCTAGCGGTTGGGGGGGCACAGAACGAAGCCAAAGCCTCCCTCCGCTTCAGGGCGCAAGAAGCGCTTCCTGATATAGCAATCACCGATGGCCAGATGGAAAAGGCAGCATGGGTAGATCATTAAGCAATTTTTGAGAGAACCTGAAAGACAAATTGACTGTCTTCAAACCTGAAAAGAGAAATTCTCCTGTTTCGGCCAAGGGGTAACAAAAAAGCACTGCCTATCCCTCATGAGGCTGAGCCAAAAACTGGGGAACGCTGGGGAGGAGTCCCGTGGAGGAGGAGGAGCGTTCCATAAATTAAGCCCAGCCTAGACATGTAGAGACTGAAGCACCGCCCACTACTGGATGCTCTGAACAGCTCATGGGAGAACCTGTCCTTTTCAATTGTAAGTCGTTACGTTGTAAAGCGGATCACCCCATGGCGTCCTGATTCAATAGGTCACCATTAAGGAAACATGGCAATCCTTAAGCATACCCATTGTTGATGATGGGGCATTTCCCCACCTCCAAATCAGAAGTAAACACCTGTTTGGGGCAAAAAAATTATACATTCATGGTCACATAACTATGAGACCATGCAAACAGCAGTAAATGCAGGCCGGCTTCTGAGCACCCAAAATACTCAGCTGTCAGAACTTAGAACCAGGCCATAAGTAAAGTTTGTGTGGGTCCACCGTAACCTCAAACAGTTGTTAGCAACTGGTTGTACTTTGAGGACTTGCTCTATTGCCAATTAGAAGTTTTGCTGACTCAGCTTCTGAGATTTTCCCTATGTATTTTTATTCCAGTCAAGAACCATAAGTACTAGAATTCAGTTTAGGCAGTTAAGATTTATTTTGTGTTTGAACGGCAAATTCACAAAAGATGAGTCCAAATCTGTATGCCTGGGAGATAGATGAAAAAAATTATTTCAAAGGGGAAATGAGCGCATAGAGTTTTTTAATTGATCGAAGCAACAAATGATGCTGTACATTTTATTAAAAATATGAGAACAATGCAAGACCCGCATTTGCATATTGGTATTCTTCCATCAAGCTCTAGCTCTTTAATACACTCCAGACAGCCTGCAAAACAATCACAACAGATTATAGTGGGATACACCATCCAACTCCATCTTTAGAGGAAAGACAGATCACGGATAATTTGTGAGACGCCCCTGGTCCAAATAAACATGAATCCTAATCAGCAGCCCATTTTTGGCTAGGAAAATTAAAAAGACAGCCAGTTCATGAGAAGCAAGAATTGCCAAAAAAAAGGTTTTTCAATTTTTAAGAATAGCATTTAATTGAGAAGAAGAGATAACGACATAATCTCTTCCCCCAAAGGAAAAAGATTTCAGTTTTACATAAAAATAGAGAAATGGATAAGCTAGAGCTTCAATGAAGAGTCACAATCGGGTTGCTTTTCAGTTACAAAAAAGTCAAGGCTTTGTTTCTTTTGTTTCTTTTCCTTTTTTCTTTTTAAAGCCAATAAAAAGGGAATTGTTGAGACTCAGAGCCTGCCAGTTTACAACTCAGCGTTCAGAGAATTTCACAAGAGTTTCAACTATTAAACAGCAGAGAGGTACAAGGCGGCACCAAATGGCACCACAAGAAGATTGGCTCACAGTCCAGTGCAAAGCAGTGTCAGTAAGAAACAGAGAGAAAACTCTAGTGTGAATTTTGTTGCTTTTTCCAGCAGATACTCAAATACACACCAAGACCTACGTCGACCATCCATTTCAATAAAAGTCAGAACGCAAGGACTAGCTGAAAGCTTAGCTTTATCTCTTTGTCATTCTGCTGAGTACAAATGTAGCAAAAAATTCAGGGCTAAAGTCTTTGGTGCTTCAGGGATAGTTTGGACATGTAAATGAGCAGAATTCTGCTACCACTGGCTAAATCCCATTCCAGTTTAAGCTTCTGCTTCTATGTGGGCAACTAAAAGGGAAAAGGAACCCCAATTCACTGCTTTATGGTCCAAACTAGCAAGACCAATAAAGGAGAATATATGTAGGTCAGGTTGTCTCAAAGTTGCTTGTTCAAAAACAACTGGGCTACATTTTTCCCTTGAGGAAAAATAAGACATTTCGCTTCTCATCCAAGAAGCTACGTTAGTTCTGGATGGATGGTGAGGGGAGATGGAAGAATTAGTTCTGACCTATCAAAAACCTGTCAGAACTAATCCTTCCATCCCCTCACCATAAGGGAAAAACATAATCCAGTTGCCTTTTGACAAAGCATCTTTGAGACAACCATGACCTGTGTGACTGAGAATCTCCATAGACATTGTGGCTCAGGGTTGAAATTATGGATCGTTTGTGCTCTCTGAGCTTGGTTGTTTTCTTGCAGACATTTTGATACCCAAACTAGGTATCATCAACAGTGCTAGTCAGTGCTAGACTGGCAAGAGATATTTAGTGCAACCTTCTTAGTACATACAGGTTGTCTAGTCAATCGAAGTGTTTTTTTTTCCCAACTGAGGATCAGAATCCAAAGACAGGAGAAAAAAGGAAGAAACATTTAAAAACTATTAAACCTACTAGAAATACCATCCTTTCCAAAACCGCATTATTTTACTCTTGTTCCATCTATGACATTTCCTCGAATGTGCGGGTGACAGAAAATAATCCTGTAATCATCTTTAGAAGAGTGGAGAAACAGCTCAACAAAGGTTGCAGTTTGTTATTATCATCTTAAGAGTATTTAGAGGAAGTACTATGAGGTCCACGCAAAGGTCAGAATAAAATATGGTATATATTGATGTCTCAAGAACAACAATTCTCCTCAAGAATAGGTCTATTCAGTTCTGGGGTTATTTACACACACACACACAAATGACGGAGTGGGAGGGAGAGCACAGTATATGTATGTGCACGTGTATGTATGCATCATGTATATATGTATGTATAATAAGCGCAGAGAGAAGCAACAAAGATGATAAGAGATCTGGAAGCTAAACCGTATGATGAACAATTGAGGGAATTGGGAATATCTAACCCAGGGGTGTCAAACTGGATTTCTTTGAGGGCTGGATCAGCATTGTAGTTCTTCTTCACAGGCTGCGGGCAGGGGGAGGACGGATGCTTCTTGCAGCAGCCTGTCGGCCAAAACAGGGCACGGGGTGTCTGTGTGTGGCCCCCCCGTGCCTCATTTTCACCTTCCATGGCCTCCTGCAGCGCTCTGCTGGCCGTTTTGGGGCCCCTTTCCAGGTTGCTTTTTGGCCCATTTTCAAGCCTTTTTGGCCTGTTTTTGGCACTGTTTCTCAGCCTGTTTTCAGGCTCGTTTTTGGCCCATTTTTGGCTGGCAGAATGCTGCAGGAGGCCATAGAGGATGAAAACGAGGTGCGGGGGCCACATGAAGCCCATTTTAGCCACCAGAGGCACCGCAGGCCGGTCCTTTCATATTTCCAGGCCAGCCCTGTGGTCCAGATTTAAGCACCCCATGGCCCAGATCAGGTCCGTGGGCCTTGAGTTTGACACCCCTGGTCTAATCTAACAAAGAAAAGGACTAAGGGTGATATGATAGCTGTCTTATACTACTTGAGGGGCTGTCACAGAGAGGAGGGGGTCAGCGTATTCTCCAAGACACCTGAGGGCAGGAGAAGTAACAGGTGGAAGATCATTAAAGAGAGAACCAACCTAGAAATAAGGAGAAATTTTCTGATAGTGAGAACAATTAATCAGTGGAACGGTTAGCCTCTAGAAGTTGTGGAAGAAGTTTTAAAGGAGAGATTGGACAGCTATTTGTCCAAAATGGTATAGGTTATACCATAAGATATGTTATATGCTTGTTTAGGCTAAGAAGTGGCTTCAATTATAGGTGGTCCGCATCAAAAAGTTTAGTCCTAAACTTGGGAACGTTTGAAACTATGGTAGACCCCAAAACACTTACTTACAATCCTGGTCTGAAGTTATGTCAGACTACATGTGACTGCATTTTGGGCACTTGGTGACTGGCCTGAATTTACGGCCATTTGCAGCATCCCACAGTCACATGTGACTGTGATTTATGACGTTCTTTACTTCCAATTTCCAGTAAAAAATGCCTATACCAAACAATAGATATGCTTAATTACTGTAACATCTGCTTAATGACCACCGCAAAATAAGTAGTAAAATTATGGTAATGTGATACCCCGCTTAATGATTAATAACTGTAACTGTGAACTCAATTACAGTTGTAAGACAAGGACTACCTGTACTTCCCCTTCAATAGTGCTAACCAAAGGAAACAGGCAAGAACAAAACCCTGCAGGGTGGCAGACTTTCTATTAAACTTCAATCTATGAACCCCAGAGGTTATGCTCAGTAGCTTTTTCTCAATCTGTGTCATCAATATTTGCTTTTTATTTTGTTCTGTGTGGTTAAAGAAGTCAAAAATGACTCGATGGCACATACAGTAATCATCAATATTTTCTTTTTTTTTTGCTCTATCAGACCCCAGAACTACCTAAAAATTTAATAGCCATAATATTGAGGGTCTTCTTGGATGCCTTGCTCCAGGTGAAAATTTACCTGGAAAAATCAAAAGTAAAAAGCCATTGATTAAAAGTCCTCGTATTTGAAGCTATGCCTGTAATTTTGCACTATGCAAGACATCAGAATGTATTCCCAATGCATTTAACAATCAAGATCCTGGATCTTAGAATCTAGAAAGAATGATTCTCAGCAAGTACAAGTTTTTAAGCACATATATTTGAGAAACACACAGCATTATGTCTTTGTCCATTTAAAAAAGCCACCCACTCTCAATGTTTCCAAAGCTATTTTGGTGCAACCTGTGATGTTGGATTTCCCAGATTTAGTGTCATGGAAAAAAATAGTTTTTCTGTGGTCTGATCCAAATCCGCTAATTTTGACAGATGACTCAGACCTGTAGCATAGTGAGAGAGGAAGTAAATCTTTTTTCAATCAAATATTGATGCCAAACATCACAGTGTAAATTCTTATGTATGGTACTTCTCTTCCTTTGCCTTTTCTCTAAAATAAATAGAAATATAGAAAATAGATGGCAGAAAAAAGAACCCTGGTTGTCCATCAAGTCTGTCCTTTGAGTTTGTTGTTTGCTTTCTTTTTATTTATTATATTTATTTATTATTTTTATATTCTATTCATTTTTATTTTACTTTTAATTTTTGTCAGGTGATGGATATCTGTTTACCTCAAGCACGTTTAAACTCAGTTACTGATGATTGACCTCTATTGGGGGTCAATGTAGAAAAAAGTAAATTCCTACACTAAGGCAAGAAAAACGAAAAGTATACATATAGACCGGGTGAAACCAGGCTCAATAGCAGTAATTGTGAGAGGGATCTTGGAGTCTTCGTGGACAACCAGCTAAATATGAGCCAGCAGTGTGCAGCAGCAGCCAAAAAAGCTAATGCAATCCTAAATTGTATTAACAGAGGGATATAATCAAAATCAAGGGAAGTACTAATGCCACTCTAATAAAGCCTTAGTAAGACCACACCTAGAGTACTGCATCCAGTTTTGTTCACCACATTATAAATAAGATGTTGAGACTCTAGAAATAGTACAGAGAAGAGCAACCAGGATGATTAGGGGACTGGAGGCTAAAACATACAACGAACGGTTGCAGGAACTGGGCTTGGCTAGTCTAGTAAAGAGAAGGACCAGGGGAGACATGATAGCAGTCTTCCAATATTTAAGGGGTTACCACAGAGAGGAAGGGGTCAAGCTATTTTCTAAAGAGCCTGTAGGCCAGACAAGGAATAATGAATGGAAACTGAACAAGGAGAGATTCAACCTGGAAATAAGGAGAAACTTTCTGACAGTGAGAACAATCAACCAATGGAACAGCTTGCCCTTGGAAGTTGTGTGAGTTTCATCACTTGAGACTTTCAAGAAGAGATTGGACTGCCATTTGTCAGAAATGGTGTAGGGTCTCCTGCTTGGGTAGGGGGTTGGACTAGATGACCTACAAGGTCCCTTCGAACTCTGATTATCTGTTAGATCTGTTACTTTTCCTGGAAGTTGGTTTGAAGCTCCCACTACCTTTTCTGTGGGAAAAACAGTCTAACTTTTTCTTTTGAACTTCCCTCTTGTCAGTTTGAGCTTATGCGCCCGTGTTCTTAATTTTTGCTTCATATTGAAATAGACTTTCAGTATCGCAATTTTGCTTTGTGTGGAGATATCCAGTGGTTGTATATTCCTTTATTCAGTCACCTGCTTGCCAAGCTAAGGAAGAAAAACAACTTAACAAAGAGAAGAAAACAGAGACGGGAGGTGAAGAATTGGGCAAAAAGAATATGAGCAAATAGTGCCTTTCTGAGTAGCCATTTTGGTTGAATTAAGGGTGGTTACATCATTTTTCAAAGTCATTTGCAACATCTGCCTTTCTTCCACTACAACCTCCGACCTGCTTCTAGACCAGGGGTATCAAACTCGATTTCATTGAGGGCAGCATCAGGTTTGTCTTCCACCTAGGGGTGGGCGTGGCCAGGGTGGGCATGGCCAGCTTGATGTCACTCATGTTGGGGGTGTCTGTGGTGGTGGCCCAAGTGCTCTGCAGCGAAAACGGGCTCCAGAGCTCCATTTTCAGCTGCGATGGCCTTCTGCCGCCTTCTGCTAGTGAAAATTGCATCCGTACACAGCCCTCACAAGCTCTGTTTTCGCTGGCAGAAGCACCACGGGCATCCTTTGCTGTTTCTAGGGCAGCCCTGCAGGCCAGATCTAAGCACTCAGCAGGTCAGCTCTGGCCCCTGGGCCTTGAGTTTGACACCCCTGTTCTAGGCTATCTCTGCCAAACCATGAAATCCTTGTGTGCTTCAAGTTACAATCAAGAATCATTTCACATATTAAGAAGATGGGCAGAACTTTTGCTGTAATACTTCTCAATGTGGCCTCCTAAATGGATGATGATCTTCTGTCACAAAATTACCCATCAAAGTCAATGGGGGAAACCAATTCACTTAACAACCATGTTACTAGCTTAGCAACTGCAGTGATTCACTTAAGTGTGGCAAGGAAGGTTGTAAAATGAGGCAAAACTCACTTAACAACTGTCTTGCTTAGCAATGGAAATGTTGGGCTAAATTGTGGTGGTATGTGAAGAACTATTTACATTGGTTTGATTTAAACTAGCATTTGGAATAAACTGTTCTCTCTGATGCCTTCTTTTTAACATCAAGATGATACCTAACATTACTGCGCACATGAGAAGGTATAAAATCTTCAGAGAAAAAGGACAATTAAATAAAATAAAGCCTATATAGATGGAAGGAGGGTAGGAACAATTTATATGAAGGTAAACCGGAGGGGAGAACATTCATCATAATACTAAATAGAGCATTAAAATCACTAAACATTCAATGGAATAATATAGTCCAATGTTTCTCAACCTTGGCCGCTTGAAGATCTCCCAGCATTCTCTTATTTAGGCTTCATCCCAAATAATTTCATTATTTTCATTCCATTTGCTCTGCAACAGATTTCCCAAATTATCTCTTGCTGCTATGAAAATCACTCTCTATTTTCTATCTTTTAATCTTAATTATGCCTTATTCTTTGACTACATTGTTTGCCAATCTGTTTTTTCATACACACATTTTTCAGCCAATTATTCTTCGATGTAGTTTATTCATTTCATCATTAGACAAGGCACAAATTTGCATGCCTCCTACTACCACTATTCCAAACATTTCTGTGGGCTCTGTAACACAATGCATTCTTCTCCATTCCAAGCAGCTTCCACATCCTCCTCCTCTTTCACGTCCACTTTCTGCTCATTTTGTTAAGAGAGGAATCAATTTTCCAACATTCTTTTCTAGGACTCACACCATCTCTTCCTACAGTTGTTCTACTCTCATTATAGTTTAACCACCAAATCTAATTTATTACTACGATCAAGGATCAACGTAAGAAAGAAAATCAAACCAGAACGATAAAATGAAACGAACCCAGATTGGCAAATTTGTCACATTTGTATGAATGGCTGCCATGTTTTCACTGCAGCCACCCAGGATTTGAGTCCTGGGTTGGTGGTGATATTGTATATGATTAAATTATATAGGAGATGTTGCAGCAAAGATAGAAGGTAATCTTTGTGCAACTTTCCCTATAAAATATGTAACAAAACAATGCTTTCACAAAGTCCCATGAGCAGAAGCACTTTGTTAGTGGGGTTTACTTAAAGTAGTAATGTTAGGGGAAGCACGCTGACCCTGCCTCTAAAATAAAATAAAATAAAAATAATGTGTAGACAGTTTACAGATTGCCAAGTGCTTTTCACTACACTCCGCTGTTTCATGAGACGATACCAAAGGCCATATGATAGTCCTCATTTATTGACAGCCTCATTTAATGGCCATTCAAATTTATAATGATGTAAAAAAAAACATTTGTATGGCCAAGGCTCATATTTACAGCCATCTCAGTGTTTGATGGTCATGGAATCACCACCTGGGCACTTCATAATTGACTTCTGACTAGCAGAGAAAATAGAGAAGCCAGCAGTAAAATTGTTAAGTTGTGGACACATGTTGTCTTGCTTAATGACCTGATTTGCTTAATGACCAAATGGGAAGTGCTGTTGTAAGCAAACCAATCAATCAGAATAGAGTTGGAAGGGACCTCTTCTGCTCCAACCCCCTGCTCAAGCAGGAGACACTATAGCAATAGCACTTAGACTTATATACCGCTTCACAGTGCTTTATAGCCCTCTCTAAGTGATTTACGGAGTCGGCATCTTGCCCCCAACAATCTGGGTCCTCATTTTATTGACCTCGGAAGGATGGAAGGCTGAATCAACCTTGAGCCTGGTGAGATTCAAACTGCCAAATTACAGGCAGATGGCAGAAATAGCCTGCAGTACTGCATTCTAACCACTGTACCAGTGGTGGGATTCGAATTTTTTTACTACCGGTTCTGTGGGCATGGCTTGGTGGGTGTGGCAGGGGAAGGATAGTGTAAAATCTCCAGTCAGAGGTGGCATTTGCTGGTTCTCCAGGCTACTCAAAATTTCCACTACTGGTTCTCCAGAACTGGTCAGAACCTCCTGAATCCTCTGCACTGTGCTACCATGGCTCATAACAGGACTACTATACAGGTAGTCCTTGACTTACAACAGTTCATTTAGTGACTGTTCAAAGTGACTTATGACCATTTTTCACACTTATGACCTTTGCAGCATCTCCAGAGTCAAGGGATCAAAATTCAGGTACCTGGCTACTGACTCATATTTATGACATCTGCAGTGTCCCGGGGTCATGTGATCACATTTTGCAACCTTCTGACAAGCAAAGTCAATGGGGAAGACAGATTCACTTAACAATTCTGTGACTAATTTAACACCTGCAGTGATTCACTTAGCAACTGTTGCAAGAGAGTGGTGCAAAACTCACTTAACAAATGTCTCACTTAACAACAGAAATTTGGGGCTCAATTGTGGCCATAAGTCAAGGACTACCTGTACCATCGTGTTCATGTGATTTTCCACTTAGCAACTATAAAGTTCAACGATCCACTTGCAAGTTCTAATTGGTCACAAAGTGAAGACTACCTATATTCAATATCATCCAATCTTTGAAGGACTATGTTTTTGGCCTGGTTAAAAGCAGAAAAGCTCTTGCAAACTTTGAGCACCCGAATCTCTGATTCCTTACTAATACCTGTGGTGTGTAATACATTGTAGTTTCTTTTACCATTTTCTGGGTTTTTTTAATGTCTATTTTTCCCAGGATCCACTCTGAACACTGCCAAATTTCACATTCAGATTTTCTCATTAGCCCAAATTCTTCTGCCTTTCTTTATAAGCAATCAAATCAATCACACTTTTCAATTAATTCCTTTTCCATGCAGATGTACCAGAAATAAAACATGTTCTGAGCCACTATTCATCAAACCGTCACTATTTAGAAAGTCCTATGTAGACATTTTTATAAAAAAAATAAATTTTCATGCACATTCTTAAAACTGTACGTTAATGTAGAAATTGGACAAAACGGATGAAAAGGGAAGTGGTCAGAAGTTGAAAATACTGTACCAGAGATAAAATTAAGGATTTTTGCATGGCTGGAGTTATAATGTATATTGTGAATGCTAACAGATTTGGACCTGCAAAAAAAATAGATAATCATGGGAAGACAGGAAAGATTTCTGTGGTTCACTTTGTTTCCATCTAGTGGAAACAAAATTTTATCCAAATTTTATCAGATGTGCTAGGCCCAGACTTTTTAAAAAGCCATAATTGTTTAACAAGCCACATCATTTGAACTTGTTTAGAATATAAATCGTAAGGCAGATTTGGGCAACCTCATCATCTGCTTTCTCCTGTCCAGCACCTCCTTTTTAGCCTCCTGAGCACCTTTAGATATGGCAGATTCTGGGTGGGGGACAGGGAATTAGAATATATAAGAGGATTAAAAGGCAAAACGCATGGCTGAAAACATACACTTCATTGCTTTGAAAATCCCATCTTCCCAAAAGAAAAATTTCTTGTATGTTGTGTTTAGGATTTTAACAGACAAGCAGTGTTTTAAGTTTCAACCGCAGACAGGAAATTCTTCTCTGTCATTTGAAGGGTAACTAGACACATGCCCCCAACAGATGGTGGGTGGCCAAAAAAATCAAAGCTTGAATATAAAAAAATCTATCTACACCTGCCATACTTAATACAGGTAGTCCTTGACTTACAACCACAATTGAGTGCAAAATTCTGTTGCAAGGTGAGACAGTTAAGTGAAGCTTGTTCCATTTTACAACATTTCTTGTCATCATTTTTAAGTGAATCACAGCAGTTGTTAAGTTAGTAACATTGTTGTTAAGTGAATCTGGCTTGTAAGTGTGAATAACAGTCATAAATCACTTTTTCCAGTAGCGTTGTAACTTTGAACAATCACTAAATGAACTATTGTAAGCCAAGGACTACCTGTACCCAAATTGCATCAAATGTAGAAACATATTCTCTATTATCCTGTATATTCTCTGGAATTCTCTTTTTTCTAGTATCCATAAAGTGCCTGTTTGTACAACTGTGGGATTCCTCCTACAATTCAGCAAATTAACAATGTCTGTTCTCTGTTAATATTATGCGTCTTTTCCCTCTCCTTTCTCTTCCCCTTCTAATTCATGGGTGTTTATAGTACATTCATCGTTTGACATTTATTTTAATGCCATTGTTGTACTTTATTTTCATTTTGTAATCAGCTTTGAAAGGATTACTTGGAAAGCATCATGGCAACACATTAAATGAATAAACCACAACCTGCCAGCCACAATGGCAGTCTATACAACCACTCAGCCCAAACCACATTACTTCAACCTTCCTAACTTGTGTGAAGTTAGGGCCCAAGTACAGACCAGCTTCCCAATTTGTGCTGGGTCTCAGCTTATGTTGTAAAAAACACACAGCATGCGAAGTGATCTTTATTAATAGCCACTTACTTGGATGGTCAGCAGCCTTACTACAGCAGGTTTGATTTCCAAGCATTTATGCTTTGAACTTCAGGTTGAGCAGAATTAAAAATACGAGCGACATTTATCTCTGGCCATGCCATGCCGGATCCTCACATCATCTCCTTATTGAGACATAGCTTTAAAAAGAAGAAGAAGAAAGATGCCTAAGAGACATTTCACAGAAGGTAACATAAACAGGGCATTAGCCTGGCTGTCAAATGTTTATTTGCATTAAAGGCAGTTATTAAACTCCTGCTTTTTTATTCTAGCTTCTTACACCAAAAACACCCCACTGCTTAATGCGAGTATTATGACTTCCCATTCAACTGCTCACTCCCCCATCTACCCATTAAAATCAAGTTTTGACTTCCTGCCCAGACTGGCTAAAGGGTCCGTCTGTCATTCAAGGTTTAGAAAACATTTGTCCAGAGAAGCAATAAAACCGCCTGAGATTGTTTCTCCGCTGCCCTATTAGGAATAGGTCCAGCCACATAATAAATAACAATGGTCCCCAAACCAGACAATGTTCTCCTCTTCCTCCTACCCGCAATTTCCCTTCTAGCAAGGGAAAAAAACAAAAAGCAGCAAAAAAAAAATGGAAATTTGCATCCAGCGCACACCATCAAGCTTGTTAGACCATGCAAACACAATCTGACTTCTAAACAAGAGTGTGCAAATTTATTTATAGATGACCATGTTGTTAATGGACTTTCACATGGCCTAGAAATGTGAAATTTGATACAAAAGAAGCTACAGTGAGATCACCAAACGACGCTAAAAATAAAGACCATTTCCCATTTTTGTTCTCCTGGGCTTTTCAAGTCTTTGATTTTATCCCGCTGTTGCCTTTCCAGTGCTTTTTAGTTTATTTATGTTGATGCTATAGCTATTTATTTTATCAGAGTGAGCTGCTCAGAAAATAGGTTTTCTGGATATAAATGCTGTGAAGAAATGTTTTGTTAGAGAAAAGGGAAGACATAAACACTCAGATTTTATACTTTCAGCTCACCAAAACGCTAAAAGTCCATAGATTGAAAATCAATTACTAGAAATAAGCAGGCATTAAGCATGACATTTATCTTCTAACACAGGGGTGTCAAACTCCATTTCATTGAAGGCGGCATCAGGGTTGTGTTTGATCTCATGGAGGATGGGGTGGGCATGGCCAGGGTGGGTGTGGCCAGTTTGATGTCACTTGTATCGGGGTTGCCTGTGGTGGCCAAGTGCTCTGCCAGAGAAAACGGGCTCCCGATCTCCATTTTTGGCTGGGACAGCCTCTTGCAACCCTCTGCCAGTGAAAACAGAGATCTGGAGGGCTTCACGTGGCCCTCCCAAGCTCCATTTTCGCTGGCAGAGAGTTACAGGAGGCCATCCCAGACTAAAAGGGAGATTGGGAGTCCATTTTTGCTGGCAGAGGCACCATCGGCTGGTCCTCCGCTGTTTCCAGAGCGGCCCCGTGGGCCAGATTTAAGCACTTCACGGGCTGGATCCAGCTGCAGGACTTGAGCTTGACACTCCTGTTCTAGCAGGAGAACTCTTGGATTCAGCATAACAAATCATAACAAAGACCTTGGTAGGAGTGCAGGTCTTTTATGGCTTTGGAATATTAATATTCCATGCAGAATGGACAATCCGATTCAACCAACAGAAAGGAACAGATAATGAGTGTTTTACTTCCTGGCAGTTAACATTGTTATATTTTTAAAAGATAAGTCTATAAACCTTCTAAAGTTCCACTCCCTTACATCAACTATATATCACTATCTGGTAGTCCTTATGACTGTAATATAGAGTCTGGAATTACAGTCATAAGTCATGTTGGTCATTAAGCAGGACATCACATGACAGCGCCTGACTTTATGACAATTTTGACATTAAGTGAATGTGGTAGTTAGTAAGTGAATCCATTGTCCATAATGGATGTTGTTGGTTTTTTTTGCAGAAGACCAAAAGTTTAAAGAAGAATTTTCTTTTTTAGCAAAGAAAATCATAAATCATGATCACACCTGATTTATGGGATGCTGCAAACAGTTGTAAATGCAGGCCTGTTGCTGAGTGCACAAATTGCAATCATTTGACCCGGGCGGTAGGGGGCAACTGTTGCAACTTTGAATGCAAGTTGTGAGTAGCCATGGGGAGGTCCATCCAAACTTTGAATGGTTGCTAAGTGACCAGTTGTAAATTGAGGATTGCCTGTACAGGTAATCCTCGGCTTACGACCACAATTGAGCCCAAAATTTATGTTGTTAAGTGAGACATTCGTTAAGTGAGTTTTGCTCCATTTTATGACCTTTCTTGCAACAGTTATTAAGGGAATCACTGAAGTTGATAAGTTAGTAACTTAGTTGCTAAGTGAATCTGGCTTCCCCATTGACTGCTTGTTGAAAGGTCGCAAAAAGGGATCACATGACTTTGGGACACAGCAACAGTCATAAATATGAACCAGTTGCCAAGCATCTGAATTTTGATCACTTGGTCTGGGGATGCTACAAAGGTTGTAAATGGTCTAAGTCACTTTTTTCAGTGCCACTGTAACTTTGAACAGTCATTAAATGAACTGTTGTAAATCAAGAACTACCTATAATTCAGGTTTGCCAGTGCTTGAAGGGTTGAACCCATTTCCTCTTGCCTTCCAGACTTAACTCAAGGGATAGCCTTACAAAACCCTGGAGGAAGAATACTAGATATATCTCAGCAACACATCAGAGATAAATTGGAACACATTCCTAAATGCATCTTTTTTGCACAAAACCAGCTTTGCAACACAGCTTGCAAGGGGTTTTTCTCAGGAACTAGGCTATTCTTCAAATTTGAATTCTGCTACCTTATTGTTTTAGAAAAACTACCTATCTTCTAGGATCGTTTTTTTTAAATTCAAATCAGCTGTAGACCCAGGGCAATGTACAGGTGTCTATGGATGTTGATCCAATTAAATCCACAATAAGACTGGTAAGAGTAGAACTCCGGTCAAAGTCTAATAAAACCAGTATTTAGCAGCATAGCAACATAAGACTATCACCCTGCAGAAAACATGTCTGGTATCTCCTATTCAGTCCCCACTGTGGGCAGAAACACAAGGGAGAAAAGAAAGGATCTATGCAACACTTAGGCAAACATAGTCCTGCCATTGCATCATATTACAGAGGCACTGCCTTAATGTAGGAAATTCAGTTACATTAAGCATAAAGGAAGCAAGGTTGCATTAATCAGCAGCAATATAACGAAGAGCAAATTACAAAAGCGTGTTGTAGGACTTTGAAATATCTCAGAAAGCATGCATTTCCAAGGGGATCCCTATTGAAACAATTCCCTGATTTAACCCCAGCACCTGCTCCTCTGTTTGAAAGCTCTTGCAGTAGTTTCTGAGAATTATCCCCTTGTGTTACCTAGTCCCTGTTATGAACTGCAAGGCAACCAATAAGATTTTGTTTTCTAACTGTTTCAAAGCAGGGGTGCAAATCTTTGCTCCTTCCAGTAGCTTCCAGATGTTGTCACTTTGAGGTATTGCTTAATGAGCTGGCAGGGGAAAATTATGAAGTGTATATAAGTCCCTGGCATTTAATTTTAATTACACGCATACTTCAGTTTTTGCACAGTTCACTTCAGCCCTCAGCACGTCAATCAAAGTGGGGCTCTGGGTCCCACTGAAGGCTGTTCAAGATTAAAGGATTTAATATGACATTTAGAATGGATAAAAATGCATGTGGGTGGTTTGCATGCATTCCCCCAGATTCATTTTGGCAGCTCCCTAGATTCTCCAGTATTGTGCTGCTGAAATCCAGGGGCACAAGTGTCACTGTTTGGGGTTGGGCCACATCTGTTACAGGGTCAATTTTTAAAATGCTGACGAGGTATAAAAAGTTACATCCAAATGAAATTTTATGGCAGATGTTTTTAAACCATGATTTACTGAATAAGCTACAGAGGCCTGGTTTACACACACTAGTAAGCTTTAATGGGAAGGATTCACATATCATACTAAGACCGAATAAATCACATTATGGCTTAGTGCAGTGGTGGCTAACCTTTTTGGGCTCCTGTGCCAAAAATTGTGTGCGCACCTGCATGCTCGCATTTGCATGCCAGCACCCAAAGGCAATGCATGCCCCCACATGCCCCCTACACATGCGTGCATAATCGCCATCCCACCCCCACCCACCCCCTTTCCTGCACTGTCCCTCACAGCTGATTTTTGGCCGGTTTGAGGCCTTTTTCGGCC
Organism: Pseudonaja textilis; assembly: GCF_900518735.1. The sequence goes on from NW_020769348.1 coordinate 3,499,462, forward strand.
TCCCAAAGGCTTAAGGAAGGCTTCTGCAGGCTTTGCAGGCTGAAAACTAGCCCCGTTTTGTCACTTCCTGTTTTTCCGAAAATACCAGAAGTGATGAAAAAGGGCTAGTTTTCGGCCTGCAAAGCTTGCAGAAGCCTGCAGAAGCCTTCCTCAAGCCTTTGGGAGGCCCAAAAAGGCCTCAAACCAGTCAAAAATCAGCTGTGAGGCGTGTACATGCCCAGTGAGGTAAGTTTGCCTGCAGCTCACGTGCCGGCACAAATGGCTCTGTGTGCCACCTGTGGCACACGTGCCATAGGTTTACCATCATGGGCTTAGTGTAATAAGCAAATCATCTGTAATTCAAAGGATAGGATTTTTTTTTTCACACATTAAGAAGTGGTCTCCCACAGAAGAGGTCACTTTTTGCTACTAGTTGTTGCCAATATCTTCAGGGGACTCAAAAAACATTGTTATCTGGGTTCACACAGAAAAATAATCCATGCTAAGCAGTTTCTATCAAACAATTGCCATTAGTGTCTCCAGTGTAATCTGGATTACAGACTACTTTAAGAACCGCCAGCTCAAGAAAGACCATTCTGCAGCACCCAATGAATTTCAGAAGACCTTGGCCATATATAGTTTAACAAAAGATGTGACCTCTGAATGAATGGACCAGGGGAGACATGATAGCGGTCTTCCAATATTTGAGGGGCTGCCACAGAGAGGAAGGGGTCAAGCTGTTTTCTAAATCACCTGAAGGCCAGACAAGAAATAATGGATGGAAACTGATCAAGGAGAGATTCAATCTGGAAATAAGGAGAAATTTTTCTCACAGTGAGAACAATCAACCAATGGAACAGCTTGCCCTCGGAGGTTGTGGGAGCTTCATCACTGGAAGCTTTCAAGAAGATTGGACTGCCATTTGTCCGAAATGATATAAGTAGGGTCTCCTGCTTGGGCGGGGGTTGGACTAGATGACCTACAAGGTCTCTTCCAACTCTGTTAATAAATAACTAAATTAATAACCCATTCTGAATTACAACCTAGGGCAATGTTGATGTCCGCAGAAGTAATCTGCATTTGTAGAGATAGCATGAAGCAGTTTCTGAAATAGTTTTAATTGTTTTATAAAACTAGGTAGTTTAGCTTTAATTGTTTTATCAAACCTTTAATTATTTTGAAGGAGGTACTTAAATGCTCTTTTAAACATGCTAAAATTTTGTCCTACTGTCAAGTGATATGCATATGTGTCCTCGAAGCTGTCTGATCAGACTGTTCAAGACTAATTTTTATTTCCTTCCTTGGAAGCTAGTTACTCTCCTAAAAATCTTGTGAGGTGCAACTGTCTTGTCTTTAAACAGCTGGTAGAAGGTAAAGAGGAAGTCCAGGGAATTGCTCTGTAATAAATGGCATATAAATTCAATAAATAAAATAAATAATATTTTCAACAAAGTTGTCGATGAGAAAACTAATGCTATTTTCTGTTTGATTTTATTTATAAAAATGAAATTGACCTTTTCTGGTTTCCGTCTTCTAGAATCTTTTATTAAATTTTAATTGGATCCTAGTATTTTAGGCCTTGTTTCCAATCTGACATTTTCCCTGTATGAAAGATTGATGGAGGTGCCCGATTCTTAAGGAAAAGAAAAGAAAAGCCCTGGAAAACTTTTGATGTGCCCAGGATGTGAAGTTTGCTACTTGCTGTAAATGACATACATGATAGCACCATATTTATCTCTGAAATGTAATAAGGCAGGGGTTTCCAATCTTGGCAACTTTAAACCTGGCAGACTTCAACTCCCAGCATTCGCCAACTTTGCTGAGGAATTCTGGGAGTTGAAGTCTGCCAGACTTAAAGTTGCCAAGATTGGAGACCCCTGTGATAAGGGGGTCTCTGACTGCCTGTCCTACTGCACAGAGCTAAACATGCATAGGCCTTGGTGCAGGAATATTCATACAGGTAGTCCTCGAATTATAACAGTTCATTTAGTGACGGTTCAAAGTTATAACAGCACTGAACAAGGTGACTTAGGACAGTTTTTCACAGGTACAACCTTTGTAGCATTCCCATGATCGTGTGATCAAAATTCAGATGCTTAGCAATTGGTTCATACTTATGACCATTGCTGTGTCGTAAGATCATGTGATCACCTTTTGACAAGCAAAGTCAACGGGGTGGGGGAGCCTGATTCACTTAACAACCGGGTTTCTAATTTATCAACCTCAGTGATTACTTAACAATTGCGCCAAGAAAGGTTGTAAAATGGGACAAAACTCGCTTAACAAATGTCTCACTTAATGAACAGAAATTGGGGGCTCAATTGTGGTCATAAATCAAGGACTACCCGTACTGTGTTCTAACAAAAGCTTAGGATTCTATTTGATAGAATTTCATGAGATATTACAGAAAGGGAGAAACTTCATTCAGACACAGCCATTTTTTTTATCACTAAAGGTTTATCTCTTGTTCAAAGGTTGTAGGATTTTTTTTCTTAACTAAAATTTCACAGCTGGAAAATTGCTGTTTTGTTGATTACAACCCCCTCCCTCCATCTCTATTGGCCCCCAATGTACTTGCCCCACACCCTTCAGACTCAATCTATACAAATATTCAGAAGTAAAATGTTAAATAAAGTTGTAATATTTTCTTACTTAGAACTGTGATTGCCTATTCCAGAAACTAAGCAGTAGCACCAGGAAGGCAAAACAACTAACCTTCTAAAATCAATCTAGATCATTAGCAGCTATTCCATTATGTCCACCCCTAGTTGTTGACTTCAAATTCTCTATGAAAATGGTCTCTTGGTAAAACTACATCCCTAGAAGATCAAACCAGCAACTCAACTTCTATTGAACCAACACAGATTTCATATCAGTTATACTTGAACAGATTTTGGACCAAAACAAGTAATTAAGATGTCAGGCTAAAATTCGGGATTAAAGATTCCAGATTAAAATCCTCATATAGTGTTCAGATTCTGACACCATTACCAGTCATCCTTCCCAAAAAGCATAGATAAGGGAGTGAAAGAGAATTACCCATCCTCTCCTAGCTTCGTAGAAGGGGGGGTATCTCTGGTGAGTAACAAAATTAATAGAAGAATCCTGACACAGAGGCACATAGAATTTAAGATCCTTGTATTCAGGCAGTCATGAGGAGATCTAGTTAGTTGAGGAATATGAGTGTTATGTTTGTTTCTTCTGTTATGTTTTTTTTCTTTCTTCTGAATGTTCCCCAATGTAATCTAAAATTCTAGACCACTTAACTATCTCTGCTGGCACTGCCAAATCATTAGGCCTGTCTAATATTAATTTAACGGAAAGCTCTATCAAGTAGGAAATAGAAGTCTGCTTCCATCAATGGTGGGGAAGTGATATAAAATGAGCAGATTTCTTAAACACCTGGAAAGAGCCAGGGGTGTCAAACTCGTGGCCCGTGGCCGGATGCATCATGTACTGGCCACGCCCAGCCCGGTTTATTAAAGGGGGGAAGTCACAATACGTCATGACAACAATTAGATGTCAAGAGTTAAGGCACCAGGCTAAAAAGTGGGAGACTGTGAATTCAAGTTCCACTTTAGCCATGGAAGCCAGCTGTGTGACTTTGGCCCCACCTCACAGGGTTGTTGTTGTGGGGAAAATAAGAGGAGGAAGGTGTGTTGGATATGTTCGCTGCCTGGAGTTGTTTTGTAAAAATCATAAATGTAGAATACAAGTAGATTCATAATTATTTGTATTCTACATTTATGATTCTACCATCATACAAGTAGATGGTAGAAAAGGGGATTTACACCTCATCTGCATTATAGTACCAATGCTTGTATGAGGATCTATTCTAGGGATTGGAAATTTCAGTTTCAGTTTCACAGCAACAACCAGTTTTAGTTTCACAGCAGAACTAGTTTTATATAATGTAATTGTTTGATTTATCAAGCACATTTATATAGCCATCTAACTCCCATGTAGGTGACTTCATGAGTTTATTGCCATTCTATGAATCATTCAAAGAATGTTTTGGCATCGCAGACATGTAATTATAGATAGTCCTCAACTTACAACCATTCACTTAGTGACCGTTCAAAGTTACAAAGACACTGAAAAAAGTAACTTATGACCAGTTTTCACACTTAACAACTGTTGCAGCATCCCCATGGTCACATGATGAAAATTCAGGCAACTGGCATCTATTTATGATACTTGCATAGTCCTGGGGTCATGTGATCACCATTTGTAATCTTTCCAACCAGTTTCCAACAAGCAAAAGCAAATGGAAGTCAGATTCACTTAATGATCACAACTGATTCACTTAACAACTGTAGTGTAGCAAGAAAGCTCATAAAATAGGCAAAAATAACTTAACTGCTGTCTTGATTAACAACTGAAATTTGGGCTCAGTTTTGGTCTTTAATTTGAGGATTACTGTACTCTTCTTCTATATATATAAAAGCGAAATACCACTCATGCATCATCACAAAATCTCCAGAACCATAAAGCCTACAAACTTGAAATTTGGCAGTATGTTCCTTTTGGCTTCTAGGAGCTCACTAAGAAAGGATTTTTCAAAATGACCATCAGAGCATTAGTATTTCCTATATTATTATTAACACGCTTTGATAATAAGGAGTTCTATTCCCGCTCCCCATCTGAAAAGAAATCTGTTCATAAAAATGCAAAACACTAGCAGAGAGGAGTTTCATTTCATAGCACCAAGCTTTAGTACAGAAGTTGAGCTAAGCCACGCCCAAGCTCCTTGCTCACACAGCAAATACTATTTCAGTTTCCAAACAGCCCTCAACTGTCTCACACACTGACAGGACTCTAGCCAGATGAATACCGATGCATGCTGGTAGGCAGAGGCAGAATTTTTTTCCCTTTATTTTCCTCCCCCAAAACTAAGCCCAACCACATAGTTTCGTAGGACGAGTATTGAGCTAGTACATCAATAAAGACACACACATGCCTTTTCCAAAATCTGGCCCTTTTCTTTCTTTTAAATCTAATACAAAAGGCAAACGGCTTGCCAACAGGAGTCAATATTTTCTCAAATGACGATCAATGAGTCATCCACAATATGCAACAAACATTGATCCTGAAGTCCAATTTCTTTTCCCACCAGGCAATCCCCAGGCTACTATAATTCAGAAAGAGAGAGGGCAACCTGCCCATTCTTCACTTCCCATTGCTGATCCATCATCTCTCCATGTTTAAAGGATGGAAAATCCCGGTTTTCTTTTCTTTTCTTTTTTACATACAGCAATAAGCTCCTTTACCTAGAGTAGAAATGTACATATATCATAGAGACTGTCCATCTCCCTTCATGGAATGACTATTAATATCACACTTCTATTATTTTTTATAAATAACTCAAGGCAGTGTAGATACCTAATGTTCCTTCCTCCTTCTATTTTCCCCCTACAACAACCCTGCCAGGTAGTTTGGGGGAGGGAGAGGGAGGGAGGGAGGGAGGGAGGGAGGGAGGGAGAGAGAGAGAGAGAGAGAGAGAGAGAGAGAGAAACACTGTCCCAAGTTAACCCAGCCATTTATCATGCCTTAAAGAGGCAGGAAACAGAACTCACAGTCCCCCAAAAAGACAAGAGATCTGGGAATCCATCAACAGAATCTAACTCAGTTCTTAAAGCATCTAAATTTACTCCATGAGCAGAATTCCTAAATATGGCTCTCCCCGCCCCCCCTTTAAGAGAGTCAACACTCATGATTCCTTTCCGGGGAGGAAAAGAAATCTCTGTGCAGCGCACGGACTCAGGGTTGCAGCAAAAAGCCACTTCTACCTTCCATGGAGGATGTTTGCATGCAGAGCACATAGGGAGACACACAAATGCGCGCGTGCACACATATGATCTCTACAATGCCCCAGCTTGCATAGACCAGCCAATCGTATTGATGGCCCTTTCCGCTAGTAAATAAATAATGCAGCAAGGTGCGGGTGGAAAAAGCAAGCAGGGAGGTGGGAAGGAGAAGGAAAAGATCAGGGGATGCTATATAAGTCTCTGACTAAAGGGGTTCCCTGCATCAGATCACACAGCATAAACACACTCCCTGCACAGCCAGATACACCTCCAGGGAGAGGGCCGAGCCATTTTGTTGTTTCAGGCAGAGAAATGAATATTGTCTCTTCCACAGACAAGATGCAAGGCAAATTATTTTAGCCCCCGAGGCAGCAAAATCCCTGGCAATTAAAATAATCCAATAAAATCAGATAATCCAGAGTCTGGTGTCCCTTCGTGACACCCATTACCAGTTGTCTGAAGCAGCCAGCTCAACTCCCATCTAACCCACAGAAGAAACACAGCACGTGGCTTTGGCGAGTCATTAATAAGGAAGCCCATTGATTAAAAACCGAAGGCGGGTGGAAAACGTTGCAGCCCCCTCCGGAACCATTGACAGCAGCCAAACCATCATCCATCAGTCAGGCGGCCATCGGGATGGGACAAATGCCATTTCTGAAGCCTGGTTCCCATCCAACGCCAGCCAGGCAGCCTTTGGCACAGGTGCAAAAAGCACAGAGAAAGGTCGAAGGGAGATCCTCCCTCCCTCCCTCCCATTTTCGGATATTATTGTGAATGAATCCCTTGCTACCCTTTTAAGATTCCCCGAGCTTCTCTCAGGAAATTTGCCCGATTCACAGAAACATGGAATATTATTCATCTTCCCACCAAGGAAGATTGGAAAGCTCGAGCTAGCTAAGCGTTACATGGATGTATCCGTGTCTGTGCAAGGAATCCTGATGCTGCACGAAAGGGAGGGTTGGTTGTGTGCATCTTTCTCTCACCCCCCCCGCCCCTCCAAGAGGTAAACACTTGCTATTCAAAAGCAAAAAGATGGGGGGGGAGGGGAACTAGCTACACATCAAAATACAAAAGAACAACTCTCCCCCCCCCCCCCCCCCAAATATCCGGCTTAACTACCATCTACACTCCCCAGATCCTTAAGAAAGGAAGAGAACAAGGCAAACCGAAAGGAGGGGTTGGTGAAATATGCAGCATGGGGGTGTGCGGGCAGCGTGGGACGTCCCCCCCCCACCCCACCATCCGCTTCAACAGCTCCACCAACAGCCACGCAACTCCCCCGCGTGTCTGAGGGGAGAAAAGGCTTGAAGAGGTTTAAAGCCGGGACGGGACCGATTACCCCCATAAGCTCTTCGGCGGGGTGCAAAGCTTTCCCTTGACGGAGGCGCCGCAATGGAAACAGGTCGGCGGGGAGAAGAAAGAAGGGGAAACCCGCGGCTATCCTGTCCGGGACACGGGCGGGCTCCCTTCCCCACCCCCACCCCGCCCGGCCACCCGCTTCCCTTGGTTAAAAAAAAAAAAAGCGAACTCGAAGCAAAAGCGGAGAAAGCAGAGCCGGATCCGAAGGCGGGCGTGGAGGAATGGAGAGGGGGGGGGATGCAGAGAGAAAGCGAGGGGACGGGGCGCAGCGCTTACCCGTCTTTGGAGAGGCATGGACCGAGGGTGGCTGGGGAGAGGGGCGGGGGGGGGAGAGAGGCTCCCGGCTCGGTCCTCCCCCAGCAGCCTCCGAGGGTCAGGGCGGAAGGACTGGCGGAGCAACCGCGGAAAGCGCTCCGAGCGCCCGGCAGGCAACAGCGGCAAAAAGGGGCGCCCCCGCCGCCTTCGAGCCTCCCTCCGTCTCCTCCCAACTCGCTCGGCGAAAGAGGGTTTAAAGGGACCGGCGGGCGGCGAAAGAGAAAGCCGTCACGTGACGAGCAGCCCACTTGCCGCTCCCGCTCCGGGCGCCGCTCGTCTCCTTGGTTGCATCCAAGCGGCGGTCCTCTGGGCGCGTGCAGAGTGCCGGCTTCGTTAGCCCCCACCCCCGTCAGGATTATTATTATTATTATTATTATTATTATTATTATTATTATTATTATTATTATTATTATTATTATTATTATTATTATTATTA
>NW_020769348.1:3507367-3521179 GCF_900518735.1 Pseudonaja textilis
TATTATTATTATTATTATTATTATTATTATTATTATTATTATTATTAGGCTGGCAATACTTAGTTAAGAGGCTTCCTCTCCGCGATTTAACGGGCTGGAGCTGCTGCACTGAATCGCGGTGACATGCACACCGCTGCATCTCTCCCTCCCTCCCCCAACCCCCGCTCTGCTGGATCTTCCCCGCCCTTGCCTTCTGGTGGTCGTCCGGATTTTTGCAGCCTCCATCCGGTAGCTTTTAATGCGTACTGCCTCAAAAGATCCTGGAGGAAGGGGTTTGTTGGGAGTCTTGACAAATAGATAGGTGTAGCAAACTGCAAGCCAATGGGTGCAAATGGTTCTGCTCTCCTGCAAATTCAAATTCAAACCTTTATTGTCAGAGCACAACATGTGTACAATGAGATGGGCTGATTCTCCCTTGGTGGGATTCAAAAATTGGACTACTGGTTCTGTGGGCGTGGCTTGGTGGGCGTGGCAAGGGAAGGATACTGCAAAATCCCCATTCCCTCCCCACTCCAACTAACCTGCTTTCCATTTTCTCCCTTCTCCTGTGCAGGGCAAAAAAAGAAGACCCAGCCAATCAGTTAGGACTTAGGAAGCAGAAAATAGATGGGGGCATTTGCTGGTTCTCTGAACTACTCAAAATTTCCGCTACCGGTTCTCCAAAACTGGTCAGAACCTGCTGAATACTATCTCTGCTTTGTGCACCCCCTCTAACACAATACAACTCAGTGGAGACAGAAAATCCCTAACCCGGTGAATCCAGCTAACAAACACACAATCATATTCTAAGGTTATTTTCCATTCAGGAGTCTGACAGTCCACGGATAAATGGGCTGCAGTGTGAATGGGAGTGAATTTTCCTGTTTTTCAGAGGCAACATTGAAAGCCTAACTCAACTGGGTTAATTGCTTTATAGGCCGCAATAGTTATCTTGGCTTCTGGGAGATGGGTCCTTGCTGCTGTTTCTGGAGATGAAGAAGACTCTCCATTGATCCCACAGGAGCCTCAATCTCGCCTCCTGTTTCTGGTCAATGTTTTCCATTCCAAATTTACGGTCATATCTGATGATTCCTTCCACTGTCCTTGCTGAGAACTCGAGGAAACCTGATCTACTCTCTGCTTAGGAGGCGGAAGTGACCAAGAAAAGCCAGCCTTATCCGACAGATGGTTTGCTTCCTACACCCACACAGAGGTCGATAGTCCATTTTTTGTGACGGAGATAATTTCCGAAGACACAATAAAAGTGGGTTGCCATCCATCAGCCAATACTTTAAACCTCATGGTTGAAACCAAACCAGGTTAGCAGGTTTCAGATTCAGGTAATCAGAGTTGGAAGGGACCTTGTAGGTCATCTAGTCCAACCACCTGCCCAAACGGGAGACCCTACACCATTTCTGACAAATGGCAGTCCAATCTCTTCTTGAAAGTCTCAAGTGATGAAGCTCCCACAACTTCCGAGGGCAACTTCTGTTCCATTGGTTGATTGTTCTCACTGTTAGAAAGTTTCTCCTTATTTCCAGGTTAAATCTCTCCTTGTTCAGTTTCCATCCATTGTTCCTTGTCTGGCCTACAGGTGCTTTAGAAAATAGCTTGACCCCTTCCTCCTCCCTGTGGCAGCTCCTCAAATATTGGAAGATGTCTCCCCTGGTCCTTCTCTTTACTAGACTAACCAAGCCCAGTTCCTGCAACCATTCATTGTGTTTTAGCCTCCAGTCCCTTAATCATCCTGGTTGCTCTTCTCTGTACTTTTTCTAGAGTCTCAACATCTTTTTTATAATGTGGTGAGCAAAACTGAATGCAGTACTCTAGGTTTGGTCTTACTAAGGCTTTATAGAGTGGTATTAGTACTTCCCTTGATCTTGATTGTATCCCTCTGTTAATACAATTTAAGATTGCATTAGCTTTTTTGGCTGCTGCTGCACATTGCTGGCTCATATTTAGCTGGTTGTCTACTCCAAGATCCCTTTCACAATTACTGCTATTGAGCCTGGTTTCACCCAGTCTATATGTGTACTTTTGGTTTTTCTTGCCGGTGTAGGACTTTACTTTTTTTTACATTGAATTTCATTTTGTTAAATATATGAATGTGGTTCATGTGTTTACATGAATGCAGATGCAAACTTTGTGGGCCCGGTAGATCAAACTGAATACAGGTGTTAACCCCTCTCCCAGTGTTGTGGTTGGCCGGCAGCAGGTGCAGATGGCTGAGGAGAGCGAGGACTCGGATGAGGGGCCAGGACCATCAGGGAGTGGACTGCTGCCTTCAGAGATTGTGGGGGCTGGCAGCAGGGATAAGGAGGTTCCCGAGGAGCCTGTGCCAAGTGCACGTGCACGAAGGATTACTCGGAGGAAAGAACAATTACAGCAGCACAGGCAACTCGGGAGTAAGGCTGCAAGCTAATGGCCCCTCCCTCAAGAGGATAAAAGCCAGGTTTGGAAAAGCATTTTTTGCAGATAGCAAAGAAGCTTTGAAACTCAACTGGTGGACATCTTAGTTCCTGTTTGGAGAATTCTATAAATTAGTTCTTATCTTTGGGTTTGGGGCAGCCTTGACAAACAACTTGGCAAGGCTCTTTCTTGTCGGTGCTAATTGTTGGAAAACAGCCTTTTATCTGTAAAGGAACAGAATTGTGATTAAACTTTAAAAGATGGGGGCTGCTGCCTTTGTCTGTGTTTGCTCTCTGAGAACCTGGTTGGGTCAGAACACCCAGGAACCTAGGCACCAGTGATGTATTGCTTGCTTGTCTTAGATTGGGAGGAAATGTGTTGTAGTTTCTTGTGGTGCGATTCGTGTTCATGATGCAGAACTTGATGGCCAACCTAGTTGGCCCAAAATATATTGGAGATCAATTCCCAGAATCCCTAGTAACAAAATGTCCCATAATGGTTGGAAATTGGGGTAGTTAAATTTTAATACAGGTGGTCCTTGACTTACAACCTCAATTGGGACCAAAATTTCCATTGCTAAGCAAGTTGTGCCCAATTTTGCAACCCATTTTCCCACAATTGTTAAAGCGAATTGCTGCAATTGTTAAGTGAACCACATAGTCGTTATGTGGATCCAACTTCCCCCATTGACTTTGCTTTTATTGGAAGCTGGCTGGGAAGATCACAAATGACAATCAAGTGATCCCAGGATGCTACAACCATCATAAATAAAATTTTGATCATGTGACTCTGAGGATGTTGCGATGGTTGTAAGTCCGAGGAGTGGTCATATGTCATTTTTTTCAGTGCCATTGTAACTTCAAATGGTTGCTAAATGAACGGTTGTAAGTCAAGGACTAGCTGTACATTTGGAGAGCACCATATTAAGGAAGATTGGCAGAGAGATTCCCAACCCTGTCCCAAAGGATAATAGTGGAACAATGAGATAGATCTGCATAACTGTATATAAAGTAAAAAAAAAAGTAGATAACTCCAGATCATTTGTTTCAGAGGTGGTTTTCAGCAGGTTCTGACCAGTTCTGGAGAACCTGTAGTGGAAATTTTGAGTAGTTCGTAGAACTGGTAAATATCATCTCTGACTGGCCCCACCCCCATCTATTCTCTGCCTCCTGATCGGCTGGGTCTTCTTTTGTTGACCTGCACAGAAAAATAGAGCTGGAAAGCAGGTTATTGGGGTAGGGAAGGAATGGAGATTTAGCAGTATCATTCCCCTGTCATGCCCACCAAGCCATGCCATGCCCACCAAGCCACACCCACAGAACCGGTAGTAAAATATTTTGAATCCCACCACTGATTTGTGACAACAATTTTGTTTCCTAAAATTTAAATGCATAATTACAATTTTAACAGTGTTGTAACTTCTTCAGCAGGACTGTTAACAGTGAAGAGCAGCAGATCATAGTAGATGGGTAAAAATCAGGAATGGGATGGGAGACTTCATTAAAAGCTTCGATGAAGGATGAAACCTGGGCACTAAAGAGGAACAGACATGCTTTCAGGGGATGGAAGGCAGGCCTTTTCAAAATGTCTAGGAGGACCGCAAATAAGTTAGGTTAATGGTCTAGTGAGGTTATACCAGTGGAGTGTGATGCTCAAGGGAAACAATTTGAGAAAGGGGGGGGGGTTGGATTTCCTCTCATTAAAAACATTGAGTTTTTACAGCACGCTGTTGGGGTCAAGGGTTACAACATAATGGTTTGTTGTTCATATTCAGCTGATGGGCTCTGGCTTGCTCTACCCCAGGGGTGTCCAACCTTGGACACTTTGAGACCTGTAGACTTCTATAATTCGCCAGCCAGCTAAGCTGGTTGGGAAATTCTGGGAGTTGGAGTCCACAAGTCTTAAGGTTGCCAAGATTAGAGGCCCATGCTCTACACATTGGCTGTGTTCAAGCAATGCGCTTAATAAGGAGAGAGTGATCTGAGCCTTCAGATTGTTATTCCTATCAGCCACCCAGATTGCAATCAGACACCTGCATGCTGAGATTGCCGCCTCCTCCTCTTTAGGATTTTATTAACATATATTTGCTGCTAACCTACCATCCCAAACTAACAAGGAACACTTTAATTGGAAATCAGGAGGCAGAGAAATCAGGAGGCACTTTCATGTCTGAATCACTTTATGGTATTTTTTTTTTTTTACGTCTGAAGAACATGCTACCTTTCTGGAAGAGATATAAATTAGACATTATTTTTTCCCAAAGGAATCTGGAATTTGTCTGTGCAGAAAATAAACTTTTGTCATGGTTTTATCCTGCCTATTTTGGACTACTTAATGCAAGAGGATCTGGAACTGCTTCCACTTTATGGAAATGCTAATAATGTAATCTAGTGTAATCTAGTTTTGTCTGTTCTGGCCATTCTGCAGAATCCAAAGCAGATCATTTTCTCCTTTTGATTTCCTGTTTCTTTTAACTTGAAGGAGCCAAGGATTAGAAGCCGGATCTTCATTACAAATTAGGGTCTTAATTGTCAGAATAACGGAATTACAGAGTTGGAAGGGACCTTATAGGTCTTCTAGTCCAACCCCTGCCTAGGCAGGAAACCCTGTACCATTTCAGATAAATGGTTGTCCAATCTCTTCTTAAAAACTTCCAGTGTTGGAACACCCACAATTTCTGGAGACAAGTCATTCCACTGATTAATTGTTCTAACTGTCAGTGAATTTTTCCTTAGTTCTAGGTTGCTTCTCTCCTTGATTAGTTTTCATCCATTGCTTCTTGTTCTGCCTTCAGGTGCTTTGGAGAATAGCTTGGCTCCCTGTCCTTTATGGCAAACCCTTAGATATTGGAACATTGCTATTTTTTTTTTTATTTGATTTTTCAATCACTTACAAGATAATAGGTATAAGTATATACATAGTTATGAATACATGAAATGGGTACATATAAGAAAAATAAAGAAACAATAGGACAGGGACAGTAGGCACGTTGGTGCGCTTATGCACGCCCCCTACAGACCTCTTAGGAAAGGAGTGAGGTCAATAGTAGACAGTCTAAGGTTAAAGTTTTGGGGGTTTGGGGAAGAAACCACAGTCAGGTAGAGTATTCCAGACATTGACCACTCTGTTGCTAAAGTCGTATTTCCTGCAATCAAGTTTGGTGCGGCTAACCTTGAGTTTGTATCTATTGTGTACTCTTGTGTTGTTATGGTTGAAGCTGAAGTATTCATTGACAGGTAAGTCATTGCAATGTATGATTTTATATACCATACTTAGATCAGATTGAAGACGGCGTAATTCAAGGTTTTCTAGGTCTAGAATTTCAAATCTGGTGGCATCAGGTATTCTACAACGAGCAGAGGAGTGGAGAACTCTTCTTGTGAAATATTTCTGGACTTTCTCAACTGTGTTAATATCAAATACGTAATGTGGGTTCCAGACTGATGAGCTGTATTCGAGTATTGGTCTAACAAATGTTTTGTATGCTCTAGTTAGTAGTGTGATATTACCAGAGAAAAAGCTACGTAGGATTAGGTTAACAACTCTTAATGCCTTTTTGGCTATGTAGTTACAGTGGGCTCTAGCACTTAGATTATTAGAGATGAATATTCCAAGGTTCTTTACAGAGCTTGGATCATCAACAAGATCTTGACTATTCAGCTTGTATTTTATTTTCTGATTTTTTTGCCAATATGTAAGACAAAGCATTTATTTGTTGAGATTTGAAGTTGCCATTTTTTTGACCATTCTGATACATAGTCAAGATCTTTTTGAAGGGTAGCAGTATTGTCTGTGGTATTGAACAGCTTTACATCATCAGCAAAAAGAACGCAGTTGCTCTTAATATGATCACAGAGGTCATTTATGTAGAGTATGAAGAGAGTTGGTCCTAGAACATTGCCTTGGGGGACACCACTGTTGACAGGTACAGAATTTGATAGGACACTCCCAATTTTGATCATTTGTCTGTTTGACAGGAATGCTTCTATCCAGTTATGCAGGTGTCCAGAGATACCATAAGATTTTAGTTTTAGGAGTAGTTTGTCGTGTACCACTGAATCAAAGGCTTTAGAGAAGTCTATGTAGATTGTGTCTATTGTTTTGCCCTGATTGAGTTGTGTAGTCCATATGTTTTTGCGGTGTAAGAGTTGCAGATTGCAGGATATTTTTTTTCTGAAACCAAATTGTTTAATGGAGAGTAGGTTGTTTGTCTCTAAGTGGAGGATAATGGATTGATTAATAATTGATTCCATGACTTTACAGGTGATGCAGCAAAAGGAGATTGGTCTGTAATTTTCAACTAGGCTGGGGTCTCCCTTTTTGAAGATGGGGATGACTGTGGCTTGTGACCATAGGTTAGGCAAGGAGCTGGTCCTGAAACATTTTTCAAAGATTATGCTTAGAGGTTTGGCTATGGCAGTGGATAGCTTTTTTAAGAAGTAGGCACATATTCCATCCGGTCCAATAGATCAAGATGGTTTTTGATTGTGTAGTGCTTTTTCAACATTGTCTTCTGTAAAATCGATATGTATTAGATCATTGTAGTTGTCTGTAGTTCGGCTAGGAAATACTGGATATGACCCATTGCTGTTTACAAATACTGAACCAAAGAATGGGTTAAAGAGGTTGGCTTTAACGGTGTTGTCGTTGCAGTCTTTACCATTAGGTCCTATCAGGGGTGGATGGACCTTGAGTCTTTTAGTTTGTTGTTTATAAAATTGTAAAAAGCATGGATGGAATTGGTGCGTAGAAGGTTTTCCTCTTGTTTAATGTGATAATTGGTGCACTCAGTCTTTATCTGGTGGCATAAATTTTTCTATCGGCTTTTGAAATTGGCAACGTGACCAGAGTTGTTTTTCCACCAGAGTGATCTCTTTTTGGATTGAAGTTTCCTTATTGTTATGGGTAATCTGTTTTTTGTTTTGTTTTGGGAGTTGTTGTTGTTACATATAGTTTGATGACTCTTTTGACTTCAAGTAAAAATATGTTGTAATCATGTCACAGTATTGCATGCAGTGAATAGAGATTGCCAATCAAGGGGTGAGAGATCGTTGTCTATAAGATCATAGTTGCCTTTTTTGAAGTTACAATTGGGGATTACATCATTGTGATGATTTTTGTGTCGGTGTATGTTGAGACAAAAGTCAATCATATTGTGGTCACTGCTGGAAAAGGGTTCTTTAGTTTGTATTCCGTAAATTAAATTCAAACTATTGCAGAAGATGAGATCGAGGCAGTTGTTTAGTCTAGTGTTGTTGGTTACTAGTTGTTCCAGTCCCAGATTTGTAACAGCATTGTAGAAGGTTACGTGTATGGGTTCAGTTGTACATTTATTTAGGTTCCAGTCAATATGAGGTAGATTGAAGTCACCAAGAAAGATAAAAGCGTATGGGCAGGATGTTGCCCAGGTTAGTAGTGAATTTAGCTTGTTTACATGTTCAATGTCATAATCAGGTGCTCTATAACATAGTAAGAATCGAAATGTGATATTTAAGGATAGTTCACAGATAATGGCTATCATGTCACCCCTTGTCCTTCTTTTCATTAAACTACACATAGGAATATGAGTACAGTCAGTCCTTCCTTAACAGTGGAAATTAAGGTCAGCAGCTCCATTACTAAGTCATGTGGTCATCAAGAGTGATATTATGTGAACAAACTGACTTACACCCTTGCTGAGCGGGGATTATCTGTATCTTGTGTTGTTATTTCAGAGATGCAGATAATTGGGATACTCCCCCAAATTCAATTGTTAGTCTTCTGGGAAATAGATTGTTAAAAATTTGCAATATTTGGCATATTGGTCCTATATGTCATTTTTTTCTCTGCCCTTGTAAACTGTCAATGGTTGTTAAATGAATGGTGATAAGTCAAGGACTATGTGTATATTACTTTTAATAAGATTTACCATGAGAGTCAAAAAATCAAGGTAGCAGTCATGGTTTGTGAGATCAAAGCCCTGCCTTTTTTTTACACGTAAAATGATCTGGACTTTGTCCTTGAGGGGGAAAGAAATGAAACTTTGATTTGGGTTTTACTGATTAGATTGATTAGTTGTTATAGAAATGGCTAATTTATACTATTATGGAAAAGTAAAAAGTTGAGGTTAGATGTTAAGGCCTTATTCTACAGCAACAGAGGGAGTTGGAAGTCAACGCTTTCTCCCCAACCCTTCTTCCACACCTCTCTTCCCCTTTCCCTCCCTTTCGTTTCCTACCACTTGCTTTTGTATTTTTTAATCCTATATTATCAGCTAATTAAAAAAAATGAATATGAATGTGAAAAAAGGATAGAGACTTTGATCGTACAGTTGCGGGGGCCATCTTGACTTTTTTGACTCATTCTGCCCACGCCCCAAATGCTTTCCAAAATGTTTGAAATTTTTCACATGATCCCAAGTGATAAAAAGTCCCAGTTCTCATTTATAGGCAGCAGAAAATGGAGAAAGGGGCCCTAAGATAAACTGATGCGAACAGCAAGCGAATGCAGACTGCAGAATATTAGCTTCCTGAATTTATCAGACTTCAGTACTTTCCACGGCCCCACAGAAAGGCAATCAATACCAGGGCAGAAAAATCCTTAATGAAATCTCAGGCTAAGAGCCTATTGATCCGCTCAGCTCTTCTCTTTAAAAATGTATATGAATGGGAAAGGAATTCTTGCATTTGCAGGGAGGGAGAAGGCGGCGGTAACTGAGCAGGGAAAGTTTGATCAATGGCTCAGCACAGACAGTACTTTGCTGAGAGGAAGATGCATGATTCAGAAAAATGCTCTTTGTAATAAGCAAAAGCAAAAAGCCATCTAGAATTGTTGCAATAGGCAGAATGCAAATATTTGCAAATAAATAAATACAGCCATGGAGTAACATCCCCTTGAGGTGTCATCCTTTTGCAGCAATTTGAGGTGATTGAAAATGTCAATACTGGCTGTCAATCATTTAAAAGTGCATTTGATAGACAGAGTGAGCATGAGCTGTAACCTGTGTTTGCCTTCTTGCCTTCTAACGGGTTGGCTATTCCTTTTCTAGACTTTCAGCTAACATTTATTCTCTTGGTGCTAATCATGCCTGGACTTCACTCATAATACAGGTAGTCCTCGACTTATGAGCACAATTGAGCCCAAAATTTATGTTGCTAAGCAAGACAGTTGTTCAGTGAGTTTTGCCCCATTTTACAATCTTTCTTGCCAGAGTTGTGCAGTTGGTAAATTAATAACACAGTTGTTAAGTGAATCTAGCTTCCGCATTGACTTTGCTTGTCAGAAGATTGCGAAAGGGGATCATGTGACCATGGGACCCTGCAACTGTTATAAATATGAGTCATTTGCCAAGTGCCTGAATTTTGATCACAAAACCATGGAGATGCTGCCACAGTCATTGAGGGTGAAAGACGGTTATAACTCCTTCTTTTTTTCAGTGCCATTGTAACTTTGAATGGTCACTAAATAAATTGATATAAGTCCTTCTTTAGTAACCACAGTGTGGACTGGAAATTTGGTTGTTAAGCAAAGTAGTCACAAAGTGAAACCACAACTGTACTTAAGTATCTATTTTAGGGTTGTTTTTTTTTGCTTTACAGACCTGCAAAGATTAGTAAACGCGAGGCCAGTAAAGTTATCTTTTCCTTTCCATCATAACTGTAAATTGTCACTAAATGAGCCAGACATTAAATGAAGGCTACCTATATTACTGCTCTGTGTTCAGTTTCTCCACTGTTGGTGTTTGGTTTTGCCAGTGGGCTTACATGAATCTATAGGCTTTATATGGGCCTGATCAACATTCATTTTGGAGGAATTTCTTTCAGCCCTTGTATTTGCTAGCCAGGTAATGACAAAAAAAAAAGAATGCCAATCATATTGGGAGTTCTTAAAGAAAAGGTATCTGAATATCTCGACTAGAAATTCTCTTTTATTCATATCTATTTCATGTATTAATAATCATATTTATACTTATATATATATATTTATAAATGCACGCTTGACAAAATAAATAAATAAATAATAGTATTGGCTATGGCTAGCTTTGAGAAAAAGCTCTGGAAAAGTTTGCTTATTTCAGCCTTCTCCAATCTGGAAGGAATTTAAATCTATCATATCTGAAGAGCATTTGGGTGGGAAAAGACAACTCCAGGGCCAGTGTGCTTTCTAAAACCCTTTCAATGAACATATTTCCGCTCAACAGTGATTGATAGGTAAACGTCTCTTGCCCAATTAATCCTGGACATTTTTATCCATCACTCAGTTAATTTGCTGCCAGGAGGTAGAAGGTTAAGGATATCCATGGTACACGCTCAGATTGCTATTCTGTGCAATAGTGCTGATATATTTATTTTCCCGCTAATAAGGGTAGAAGACAGAACTTAGAATAACAGTGTTGGGAGGGACCAGGAGGTTCTCCAGAACTGGTCAGAATCTGCTGAATACCACCTCTGGTCTTCGATGATAAAATGGGGCTTTTTGGAATAAATGTCCATCTAGGTTCAGTTCCAAGTGGGGAAAAAGATACTGGGAACATGGAAGCCACTTAGAAAGATGGTTTATTGATGAACAGGACCACGTGGCTTGGAGATCCTGGGCAGAAAAGGGAAGAGTTGCTGAGAGTCCCTGGGTTTTATGCCTTCTCTTGGCTTTGAACTTCCTGGGGCACAGAAAGACTATCCTGATTGGTTGCTGCTAGTTGTCATAGCTAGCTTTGTAGGTTGTCTGTGTGCTAAGTTTGGTTGAAACTTGGTGGGTGGTGCAATGAAGGGCAATTAAATGGCTCTGCCTGGAGGAGGTAGATCTTTGTTATGTAGAATAGACTGGCCTAGGCCTTAATGGTTCATTAACAAAGATTTGGTGGGGGGGGCTGAGTTTCTGCCTCTCTAAGTTTCTACTTCCATATTCTATTTTAAGGGAAATATTGTGCCTTTTTAGTATATCCTAAAATATTTCATTTTTTTCTAGGAGAGGGGTAGGTTTTAACTTTCAACACTTAAAAGGAAAATATAGGGAGCAAACAAAGGGTGGAGAATAGATAGGAGAATCCTTTATAAAGTGGTACAGATGCATAGATCAGAATTTGCCATTATTCTGACTCCAAAATAAGGAGCCCTTTGCAGGCCCAGTGGCATCTGATAATCAGTGCTGAACTGTAGCTAATTACCGTTTGGTGCATTACCAGACCGAGCGGAAAGAGCTTTGGCCAAATGATCCTAAATCTCCCACACTCACCAAGCAGCACAAAGCATGAGAAATCTGAGGTATTTCTCAATTTCCGCTTACAAAAGTAAACAGTTGAACATCATCTTGCTGCTTTTCCCCACCCCTTTCCTTTCTTCTTTTTTTGGCAAACACAGGAGATTTATATTTCAGCTGGGTCACTGCCCCACTTATGATTGTCCCAGGTTGAATTTGCATGGGAAACTTCAGCCACCAGCCAGCTCCGTGTCTAAGATTTACACTAGAAGGGCATTTAACCCTTAATGGCAATGCCACCACTTCATGTAGAGAAAGGAAGATGAAAGATGGGACTCGGTTCCTGGGGGAATCTGTGTGCTCCATTGCAGAAGCAAACTTGATCCTTTTTCTTTTCTGATAGAGAATGGTGTTCGGGTTCCCCAAACAACCCCTTTTCTTCCTGTAATTTGAACAAAGAGGCAGAAACTAGTCATCTGATTCTATAGTCCTCAGGTTAACAACGGCAGTTAGGACTGGAATGTTTATCATTAAGCGATGGGACCGTAAAGGGCAATATCATGTGACCGTGTTGCTTAGCCATTAAAATCTCAGCGGTGCCAGTTGCTGTCATTAAGCAAGGACTGTGTTAGTTGTTAAGCGAGGAGCTCACATGATCTTGCCTTCTGACTTCCTGCCAGCTTCCCCACTGTCTTTGCTTGTGGGAAGGTGACAGGAATGTCAGAAATTGTGATCTTGTGATTATGGAGATGCTGTGAGGACCCGTCATAAGTACCATTTGTTCAGTACAGTCATAACTTTGAGCAGTCACTGAATGAATGGTTGCAAATCTAGGACTACCTATATAAACTTTTGTGGATAATTTTGGGGGGCATCAGGGACTGGTTCCGTGGAAAGAGGTTTTTCCGTGGACCAAAGGGGGTGTGGTTTGACATGCTGCCTGCATCTCGTGGATTCCCTTGTTTGCGTGGCCTGGTTTCTGGCATGCCACGGACCGGTGGCGATCCATGGACCAGGGATTGGAGACCTCTGAAATAAAAGAAGAAGTAAAAAATTGTGAATTATTTTTATCTGGTAAAATTGATTAACAGAGATATTTTAAGCACTGTGACTGTTTCGAGGAGTCTTACTTTAAGAGACTTTATTTTATTACTACCTGATAATGATGATTTATTTTGCCTCAGAAAATTGAACTTAAAGATGAAAGAATAAGGTACATTTGCAAACTTGGCTAGCCTGGATATTGATTTCAATGTGATTTATCTGAAAGCACTTCTTTCAGCTGGACCAGTTTCAGGATGCTTAGGGAACAGCCCCCTAACATAACTGTTGTGAAGAAGAAAAAACAGACTTTGCAATCTTTCTCAGTCTAGTGTCTTCCTGATGTTTTTGGGTGACTGTTGCAAATAATGTTACAGACTTTGCTAAACACACCCTTTAACATGGGGAGATGCTAGATGTTAGGCTACAGGTCAAGTTTTGTGTCTGGCTCCATTCATTCAAGTCAACCACAAGTTTTCCTGCAGATTTTTGCTTGGACAAATAAGCTTAACTCAAGTGTAATTGTTATTATCAGAAAGCAGTTCCTTATATCAACAAGAGTTGTGTGAAAGGTTAGGATCTTGCAAATACTTCAAATACAAGCTTACAATGGGCATTATTTCATTTTTCATTTGATGAGTCTATACAATTGAAAACTTCAGACCTAACTGCATTGAATAGCTTCCTTTTTAAAAGATCCAGTTTTAAGATCCAGATCTTATTACAATTATTTGTTTGGTCCCTTTCTCTTGTTCATTTTACCCGTGTCATGTGGAATTTAGTTTTTTTTTTTTACTTCTTTGCTTGTTGATTGTCTTCCTTTCTGCTTTACAGTAACAGCAGACAGATTTCCATGTTTTTGACAGCAAATCAATCAAAACAAAACAAAACAAATCTGATTTGGAAGGTGTCTCCTAAAGATTGCCATGTGCAAAAGTAATTGCTTTGGAGTCGAGTATCAGCATAGTGTCAACATCATTCCCCAAGAGATTAGAATGGCCCCCACTCTTCTGGAAAGCGGGCTTGGGGAACCCAGAGCAGGATGGCCCCCATTAAATGGCTCATGTGATATGTTATCACCAGGGCAAGGGGCAGGGGGTTATTTTATTATATTTATTAATTTATTATTGATTCTATTTTATTATTTTCATCTATCTATCTATCTATCTATCTATCTATCTATCTATCTATCTATCTATCTATCTATCT
>NW_020769348.1:3532430-3559347 GCF_900518735.1 Pseudonaja textilis
GAAGAAGAAGAAGAAGAAGAAGAAGAAGAAGAAGAAGAAGAAGAAGAGCAACAGAATTGATATAATATGTGCTATGGTCCAGATTAATCCCCCCATTTTTCAATCAATAATGAACACCAAATAGAGAAATCAACCAACCAATCTCTCCCCTCACCTTCCTTGGCCAAAATGCCCATCTAGGTCTTTTGCACTTCAGGAAGGGCCAGCAGGATCAGGTGATCTGGATCTGGGGGCGGGGGATGCTTTGCTACAGGACAAGGGCTGCAACACACAACACAAAGCAAGGCTCTGGATCTTACATGTACACTCAAGGTGACACTCAGAATAAGACATGCAGCACAAATGGCATCCCCCCCATCCAGGTAATATGAGCTGACACCTGCCATCTTGTCTTTATGGTCAATGAAAACAGTGCTTCCCTGAGCTTCCAAACAAGAGAACAGAGGTAAGTGTTCTGGTAACAGGTATATAGTGCACCGGCCAATGTTTTGGGCATTTAAAAATCAACCCTGTGAATTAGATTAATTCTGATGCTGAGGGTGCTGTCAGGGTTCCAAGTAAAACTCCAAGGCAGGTAGACTCCTCGAAGAATAGCTTTATTGGATATATCACATTGGCACCAATCTGGTGAAAACCAACTCTGAAGACTCCTGCAGTTTTCACCTAATTAAAAGTAAAAGGTTTCCTTCAAACCCCAATCAATCAGTCTCATGGTCCAATCAAGGCACTGTCTGGTTGCCTAGTGACATCACTCCTCCTTCCTCTGACCGGGTGGTAGAATGTCCTTGATTCCCAAGAGTATTTTGTTTTGTCTACAAAACCCCAGCTATCTCTAATCCCCCCCCGTCCCTATCCCTCAGCTCCAGTGTGGCAACACTGAAGCTTCCAAGTTAGGTCAGCTTCAGGGTTGACAGATTCATTTGAAGCATCGCTCTGTTGGGTCTTGGAGGCCATCTATGACCTCAAGTCACTCTTTAAGGACCACTTTGTCCAGAGTCCACATCTGAAATTTGGTTGATAGCCATCCTGCTGGTAGCTGGAATAGTCCAACAGAGCATTAAATTGCTCCCTGGTATGACCACTATGTGAAGCAGTGTTGCTCAACCTTGGCAGCTTTGTAATGTGTGGACTTCAACTCCCAGAATTCCCCAGCCAGCATGCTGGGAATGTTGATTTGAACATTGGAAAAAGAAGGATGGTAGCTAGTATACCTCCTTCCAGTTGTTGGGACTAATCTGGGGAACCATGGTGTTAATCCGTCTGAAGAAGCTGTTCTTGCTGAAATTTTGGTTGGTCTATTTGAGGGTGGTTGGAAAATATCTGGCTGTAACCAGTCCTGATACGGATTGTGGTGCTTTGGGTTTTGAAGGAAGAACAGGTGCATTCATATTCAATGCCACCTGCATGGACTGGAATGGAGGTGCATTAACATTGATTTTGCTGCTACACAAGATCCTGAATTACCTGAGGCTGAGATGCAGCTGGAAGTGGCAATCATGTTAATCCTTGATCTGCACTTACTGTATGGTTATTGAAGCCAGTGATACTTACATATCCTATGCCTTCTATGGGCAGAAGAGAAGAGAAGAGGAGTTGGAAGGGACCTTGGAGATCTTCTAGTCCAACCACTTGCTTAGGCAGAAATGTGTCTTATCTGACTATTGGTTAACAGCAATTTATTTTATATGGTTTCTTGGCTCTTCATTTTGGAGCCTTATTAGAAGACAGAATTACTAAACCTCCAGCTGAACACAGGACAGTCCAGGGATTCAAGTTCCATCCTTTGAGAAGGACAAATCCCCTTTTTCAGAGTTGTGTTTTTCTGTTCTTAAGGACTAAATAACCATAAACAGCATAATCACCTGCACAGGAATAAGATGACTAATAAAAGACTATTCAAAGAGCTGCGATGGCGGAGAGGTTAGAGTGAAGTACTGCAGGCTACTTCTGCTGACTGCCAGCTGCCTGCAATTTGGCAGTTTGGATTTCACCAGCTCAATGTTTATTCAGCCTTCCATCCTTCCAAGGTCGGTAAAAGGAAGACCCAGATTGCTGGGGGCCATATGCTGACTCTGTAAACCGCTTAGGGCTGTAAATCACTGTGAAGCGGTATAGAAGTCTAAGTGCTATTGCTATTTTTGCTTGGTAAAAATGGAAAGTCAGCTCCAAGTTCCCAATCAATACATTTATCAAAAAGTTAGACATACTAGTTGCAGTTTAAATTTCTCTAAGACAAAATCCCTAACCAAAGCGTACTAGCTAACCCTACTAGCTAAACTTATCAGAACTTCAATCTTTGATTTGTCCTTCCTGAGGTTTCCTTGGGGCTGCCCAACATGTTCATATCTTTAAGCTTTGTATCCTTTTGAAGACAAAGCAAAGGGTGAGTGTGGATGTAGCTTCCAAGAAGGAACATCCAAACTGACCAGCCAATATCTTGCTGATTCTCTCAGCATAAAACGGAGTCATTGGAATATCAGTTCTGAATGTAGATTCAAATAGAATGTGGTGTAAACATGATTAGACACAGCTGACTAAGAAATTAGCCTAACACAATTTTCCTTAACTTTGGTAACTTTAAGATGTGTGAGCTGGAAGTTGAAATCCACACAAGTTGGCAAGATTGAGAAAAACTGGTCTAACAAGTATAGTGTGGTTTCTGGATCCGTCACAGAGCCGTAGAAGGCTCCAGTAGCAGGAGATAGTAAGGGCTGGAGTATCCATAAATCTGGCTCTGTCACAAAAATAGATCGAAGGAACCTCCTGATCTGATTCAACCCAGTCAGCTGGAGAGATTGCAATAAGATTATGCTATTTGTAGTATAGGTTCCAGGATTGTAACATGCACTTAGGGAATAGGAGTTCCCCTTTCAGGGGTGGCATCTACCCAAAAGGCTGGTTGCATCCAGATGAGGTTGCATTTGGTATCAAAGAAAGATTTGCTTACTATGTTGAAAGTTTTAGATAGGATTCTCTGTAGTAAAAAATAAACTATAATACCAAGGATGCAAAAAAAGCATTTTGTCAGAGAACTTGGAGATGGGCTTCTAGTCTTATGTATAGGATGGCTGGGCATTCTCAGGATGAAGACCAACACTTGGAGGAAAAGTGGTTGTAGGTTGGAAGAAAAAACAAACCCCTGGTCTACATAACTTGGGATTCAGGTAAACATATGGGCATTTCACAAGCACTACTAGATTGTAGGAGATGCCAGA
The DNA here is from genome assembly GCF_900518735.1 of Pseudonaja textilis. The sequence continues at coordinate 3,535,646 of NW_020769348.1, forward strand.
AGTTGCAAATTATATGAATTGCATGGTTTCCTCTCTTCTTCAAGTATCTTTTAGAGATGGTATCCATCTAATTTCCTGGCTGGCACAAAAATGTTGCTTCTGAAAACAGTGGAAGGTTTTGAGCATGGCATCAGACCATGGGGCACCAGAAGGAAGATGAAAATTAGCTTTCATGTTTGTCTTAAGACTAGCCACTTCCTGAAGATTACAAAAAGAAGCTCCTGCAAAGACAGCTGACTTCCTATGTTGATAGGATCCCAGATTTGGTCTCCAACACTGAACTGACAGTTGAACTCCTAACTAATGCAGACGTTGCAGTTGTAACTTCTCCAAATAAATTGTGGACACAGCATGTCGGATTTCCCCCAAATTCTGACCAGTTGATCATTTGGAAGAATAAAATCATATGTCAGCTAATGATGAGAACAAGATTGATCCATCCTCTCTTGTTCTCCCACAATGTTACAAAATCACTATAGCTAGTCCTTGATGTAAGAGTCCACAACTGGGATCAGAATTTTCATTGTTAAGCAACGTAGTGGTTCAGTGAGCTACGCCTGATTTCACAATCTTTTTGTTTTGCCACAATTATTAAGCGAGTCACTTCGGTGGTTAAGTGAATCTTGTGGCTGTTAAGCAGATCTGGCTTCACTCACTGACTCCACTTGTTAGAAGCCAACTGGCGATCAGATGACCCCGGAATGCTGCAACCATCGTAAATACATGCTGGTTCCCAAGGGCCCAAATTCTGATCATGTGATTGTGAAGATGGTCTACAGTTGTGAGTGGATTTATGACGATCATGTGAGGATTGGTCATAAGTCACTTTTTTTCAGTGCTGCTGTAACTTTGAACAGTCACTAAATGAATGTAAGTTGAGGATTACCTTTATATTTTATTCATATGCGATTCCACTTTGGGGGACTTGTGCGAGTGGGAGGAATTGGCAGAATGAAAGAAGAGACAGAGAGAGGGGGAGGGAGAGACAGAGACAGAAAGAGAGACAAAGAGAGAAAGTGAGTGAGCAAGCAAGCGAGAAGAAAGAGGGTGTCAGCAATAAAAGCAGTATTGGAAAGGAAAGAAATATTTCACCCATCATTTCCTTGTGCCTCACTTGGTCTTTGCTTAGTCTCTGTTCTATGTCCAATTTGAGGGGCAAGATAGGCCTCCATAAACTCTCAGATGCAGGCTAATTATCAGCACATCAATTTTATTAATTTCTTCTTATCTTGAATAGAGGATCATCTATATATTTCTCTTTAAAAAATGTTCATGGGAAAAAAAATACAGGCTTGGTAAACCACAATCAAACCAGTTTCCAGTAGGAACCATCAAGATAACAATACCAGACTTGCAAAATAGGATTTTAAAAAAAATATCCTAGAAAGGCTGGCTTTTACAGTATTAAGCAGAGCTACAATAACAGTGGCTGGATAATTTTGAGCAGTTGGAATTTAGCTTCCAGCTGTTGGAGAAAAGCCACAGAAATGAGTCACAGTGTGTGGCAGTCAGAGGTCAGCTTTGTAAAATTTATTTTATAGTAACAAACTTTATGTATGCCATTGAGTTCACTCTAGCTGGCTACCATCAGAAAGTCCAGTTTTCTAAAGGGCATTTCGTTTTTCTCCAAAACCTTGTAGCAGTTTTGGGGCAGTTTAAAACCACCGAAGTGATGGAACAGTTATTTGTCCAGAATGTATAGGGTCTCCTGCTCGAGCAGGGGTTGGTCTAGAAGACCTCCAAGATCCCTTCCAATGATGTTATTCTGGATTCTGTAATGCTTAAAGGTTTGGAAAATCCCTCTTGGCTCATGGTTAAGGACTCGGACCAAGATAGTGGGGCTCAAGTCCCCACAAAGATTTGGAGCTCCCAGTTCGACTTTGGGCTTCTCTAGCCTAGCTTACTTTCCGGGTCATTATTGGGAGGATAAAATTAGGGGAGATCCTTCCTCCCCAGAAGCCTCCTTGCACTGTCAAGACAGGGGGAAAAAAAAACCCACCCCAGGATATAAACAGAATAAATATAATAACAAGTTAGTAAAAGAAAAAGCCATAGCCCAGATGCTTATTTCTGATAGCCATCTAACGGCTGAGACACTTGTTGAAAGATTATGCAGAAGGAGGAAATGGGAGGATAAGATGTTTTAGTTAAAAGGAAGATCTTCCCTGGCAATCAATAGCTGCCTTCTGCTCTGGCATCATCCAGTTTCCAGTCCTGCAGAGATCAGCTCCATTGCCTGCGACTGTTTTGCGTCAGTGTAGTTGCTGAAATACGTCATTCCATTTCAAGTGGCTCTTCCAAACTGCACTAACTTTTGGGGCTTGCAAGGGGAAGCGGAACAGAGAATTCCCTGTCATTTTTTTTAAAAAAAGTTTATTTTGGAGGCTGGCCAAAAGTTTGATTCTTGCAGGAGGAGTAAGTAAGGCACCAGGAAGCATAAGGAGTGCTTGGCAATGCAACATCCATGAGGGACTATCAGTGGACTGGAGACTAAAACATATGAAGAATGGTTGCAAGAACTGGGCTTGGCTAGTCCAGTGAAGAGAAGGACCAGGGGAGGCATGGTAGCAGCATTCCAGTATCTGAGGGGCTGCCACAGAGAGGAATGGTTCAAGCTATTTTCTAAGACACCTGAAGGCCAGTCAAGGAATAATGGATGGAAACTGATCAAGGAGAGATTCAACCTAGAAATAAGGAGAAACTTTCTGACAGTGAGAACAATCAACCAATGGAACAGAAGTTGCCTTCAGAAGTTGTGGGAGCTTCATCACTGGAGGCTTTCAAGAAGAGATTGGACTGTCATTTGTCAGAAATGGTTGTAGGGTCTCCTGCTTGACTGTGGGGTTGGACTAGATGACCTATAAGGTCCCTTCCAACTCTGATTATCGGTTATTTGGGGTATTTCTCAACTGATTGAGTGACCATTTGAAGTTACATTGAGATGAAAAAAGTGACTTATGGCCAGTTTTCACACTTATGACATTTGGAGCATCGCCAAGGTCACATGTTCAAAATTTGGGCACTTATGACAGTTGCATTGGCCTAGGGCAGGGGTCCCCAAACTTGGCAATTTTAAGACTTGTGGACTTCAACTCCCAGAATTCCTCAGCCAGCACAGCTGGTTGAGGAATTCTGGGAGTTGAAATCCACAAGTCTTAAAGTTGCCAAGTTTGGTGTCCTCTGGCCTAGGGTCATGTGATCATCTTTTTAGCCTTCCCAGCCGGCTTCCAACGAGTCAATGGGGGAAGCCAGATTCAATAATTGCATGATTTGCTTAACAGCAGCAGTGATTCACTTAACAACTGTGGCAAAACAGGCTGTTAAATGGAGTGTCACTCATTTAACACTTAAATGGGCGTCCGTCTGTTTCTCTCTCTCACCCAAACTACATTACGGCTTCCTAATCTGTGGAATTCTAGGCAGCAAACAAAACATAAAATCAGACTAGAAATAGTTCTTATCTATGACCATAACTGAGTATGGAATTATAGTGTTAAGTTGTACCGGTCATTAAATGAATCACCATGTGACCACAACCAATTTCATGACCCTTTTTTGCAGAAGGTGCCAAGCAAATTCATTGTCTGCATTGTCTGGTTCTAGCCCAGAAGGACATTATAACTAGAGGTATTAAAAGCTGCTGAAAGATTAAGAAGGGCCAAGCAGGACATATTACTGTGTCATCTACAAGCTTAAGCAATGCTGAGTCAGTATTATAACCCAGCCTTTATAGCTTTTTTTCTATTGCCACGAAGAAGCATTTTCTTTTGCTTCAAAGTAATTTCCCAAGCAGCAAATAATATCTGCCTAGATTTATGAATGGAACGAGATACAAATCCAAGCTGCAAGTCTTTGGATGACTGATAGAGGGCAGTAAAGAGGTCGAAATATCAGGATCTCATTCCTGCCATCTTCTGGAGTGGTGTTTCTCAGCTTTAACAACTTTAAGCTGGATGGCCTTCAACTCTCAACCAGGCAGGGAAGAAATTATAGGAGCTGAATTCCATCTTAAAATTGCTGAGATTTAGAAACATCGTTCAGGAGAGGCAATACTTACTGGCGAAAAGAAAAAAAAACATGCCAGGTTGGTTAAAGTGTCCTGGGAATGTTTTGTTTCAATTCTTGACAGAAATGTGGCTGGATTTGCAGCACCCATTTGAATCTGACTTGGGGCTAAAAATCTAACTGCTTCCAGCCACAGACTTACCTATCAATCCATTGCCTGGCATTCATAAATGATTCAGATATTACAAACCACAGGCAAAAAAATAAATCCTTTTTTCTGTCAGGTTTTTTCCTTTTTCTTTTGGGGACTGGAAAGAGATTTGCTCTGGAGAAAAGAAAAATCAACCACATTGCATTCAATGCAGGTAAAGCAATTTATTCATCATTGGAAGAGAAGAGAAAAATCAAGAGTCTTTTTCCATCAGCGCTAACCTCCCCCTCCCTGAACATACACACACACACACCCCTTGATTGCAAAATTATTAAACACTAACTATGGACATTCAGAAAGCCCTGGACTTTTTAAAAGACCAAAAAGTCGGTACATCTGGAAGAAGATGGCATCTTTCTGCTTACCTTCCCAGGATACGACCCATGTCTTAATCCTGCCCAGGGCATTGCTATATTGCCCCACCCTACTGAGTAAGGAAGAGGAAAAGCATTCTGCAACAGAAATTTCCTGCCTCCACGCAAAAGGAAGAATATTTACTATGCCACTTCCAAAGCCGATAAGCCGTCTTTTCTCAATGTTTGTTTTTCCACTTCAACTGGAGCCTTAAACAAAACGAGTTGTTGTTTTACAGACGCCGCCAGTAGCGTGTGGTGGAGTCACCCAGATTAGCCCCTTCCTTTTTCTGCATGTGATTAATGGTTGCATTATTCAGTCCCAAACTGGCCAAAGAGACTGGCTGGGGCTTCCCCAGTTGTTCACAATGCGGGGAATCTATAAATCACAACAGGATTAACAAAGAATTGACATGAAGCTTGTACACTTTTCTAGAGAGCATTTTCTTCTCTGGTTAAACAGAAAGCACTTCCACTCCTAGCAGATAGTGGCTCCTTTCTTTAGAAGGGATTTCTTTCTTTAGCAATGCTATCCTGGTAAGGATATTTATTTCAGAAATGGCAGAAATTTACACCGGACGTCAAACCTGGGAGGAAGCTCTAAAATCTATTGAAGAAATTTAACATACAACGGTGGCTTTGTGTTTTCTGATCTGAAGAGGAGGAAAAGAGCTTTTGTGAGGCATCCACAGTGGGTCAAATAAAACAAGATGGAGGCTGTGGCCTCATGATCAAAGAGGGATGGGGTTTGATCATGCTGTCTTGACTTTTTTTGACACATCCGTCTGCACACACACAATTTCTCTCCTATGTCTGGATGATTACAAGATTTCCTTGCTGTATAATATATATACGGTATATACTAAAAGCCAGGCAGGATGATTTGCACAATAAGCACAAAGCAGGTTACTCTAGAAGCTTGCCTGATTCAGATAAGTCATGCAAACCGTGATCTATTTGGGCGTCGCAGGGATGGGACTTTAGAAATAAAAACCTGTTCTGTCAACTGAGCAGATCAGGGTGAAGAGAAATTGAAAGAATACTCACAGATACAATGTGTTCCTATCTTTGAAATAATGATTTAAAGCAGTGTTTCTTAACCATGGCAACTTTAAGATGAGTGTACTTAAATTCCCAGAATTCCCCAGCAGCCAGCGATGCTGGCTGGGGAATTCTGGGAGTTGGGAAGTCCACTCGTCTTAAAGCTGCCAAGGTTGAGAAATAGTGACTTGAAGAATTAGAAATCAAGTTAAATCAATGATGTTGCAGGACAGATTCTTTTAACGATCTTAGAAATTTGTCCTGATGGACAAGTTTTAAGAGATAATTCAACTTCCCCACTTGAGACAAGCCAAACTCCAACCCGCTGGGTTTTACTTCAATTAGTCACACTCCCATGTAAATATAATGAGTCTCCCAGGCTATGTCAACACCGATTTCCCCATGGGACGCCTCCAGCTGTTCATGTGGGCAAGTTGGAATGTTCACAGTTTTGATTGCCGGGTGAAACAAATGTGTCTCCAAGGCACAGCTAAAAAACTACTGGGATATGTGAATCTGTCAGTTGCAGCTAGAGACCATTGACTGAAATTCAGGGACCTCCTCGCCTTTCTCTAAACTATGGGTGGACAACTTTATCAGCCAAATATCACTATCCACCCCATTGCTAGAGCATAGCCGGGAATATGGGGGCAACATTGCTAAAATTGTGTGTTTTTATGTTTTCTTCATTCAAATATATGTGTTCAGTTGGCCAGGTATTTAATGCTATTTTACCCAGGCAAGTGTTTCTCAGCTTTGGTGACTTTAAGATCTGTGGCCTTCAACTCCCAGAATTCCCCAGCCAGCACCGAACAGCTGGCTGGGGAATTCTGGGAGTGAAATCCACAGATCTTAAAATCTTCAAGGCAGAGAAACTCTGGCCTCGAGGACAAAAACCAATGACTATTAAAACGAGCAATTTTCTGTCAAACGTTGGTGGTTCTTGCTTGGAAGAATACTTGGAAGGAAGGGGCAAACATGTATTTAGGGGCCATGGGATGCAAAGTATTTAGCTGTAGTTATTCGATCTTTTTGGATCCATCAACATTTTTGTAGGGGAAGGAGAAGGACGAGGGTGAAAGCAGGGCAGCTCTGGGGCGGGGAATAGGCTTAGTCCACTCATGCGCGGCTCCACCTTCATTTCCAGATATTCCCATTGTCTCCATTCTCATGGAACTTGTGCAGGTGATCGGCATACCTGGAAAAAAATAATCAGCATCAGCATATTTAGTACATTGGGTCACTATAATTTACAGCATGTTTTAAATGGATTGAAGAGAATGAATTCACCCAACTAAGTAACCTGGGGAGAAGACAATGAACAGGATGCAGAAGCGTTCAGGGTTCTTCCCAGGAGGTGGGTGTCATAACTCTTTCCCTCACCCTGAGCTCCTATAGATCCAAAGCAGAACCCAAGGACAAAACAGTCTTAGCTTTTGATATTTAGGCTGCATGCCAAAAAGGAGGAAACATAAAAGTAAATAAATTCAACATCTTTATCTCTGGATGCATGTTCACAGGTCAAGCCTGGGTAGGAAAATAGCAATAGAAGTAGCATGCACACTTATATACTGCCTCACAGTGCTTTACAGCCCCCCACTAAGCAGTTTCCAGAGTCAGCCTATTGCCCCCAACAATTTGGCTCCTCATTTTATCGACTTCGGAAGGATGGAAGGCCAAGTCAACCTTGTGCCCCTTCAAGATGAAGGAGCAGCCTGTGTGACCGGCTGACTCAGTGAAGCACAAGATTGTGAGGAGTACAGAAAAGCAACTGGGGCCGTTGCTCCTTGCAAAGAGCCCAGTTAAAATGCTTCACCCCCTTTCTCAAAAGAGAAGGCAGGTTTTGGCCAAAGCAACTGCCTTTAAAAATGTATGCTGTGCGCAGGTTCCGGTTAGCCTGGGAAGGTTCTTCGGGCACCTACTTTTTAGCACAATAGGCTGAACAGTCTCTTCCCACACTCTCGCTCCATGCTATCTTGTAGAGAACCTGGAGAACCAAAGAAAGACAGTCCATTAATTGTTTTGTGATGACTGGGAGGTTTGTGGTGGTCTTATTGGGTCTTCTGATTGGTTCTAATATAAATGCTGAATTTACTGGGTCTGCATTGCCGTGTTGGAGAAATACGCCCTTTGCCTTTCCTGGCTGCTGCAGAGAACCTTTTACCTTGTACTTCAGTACTTGGATTAGGAAAAATAAAAGCAAAATAATCAAGAATAAAGAAGCGGCATGGACAGTAGCATTTTAGAAAATGAACCAACTTGGGTATTGTAGACTGCACATCTGTCTATGTTTGTTAAATATATAATCTGTCTTTCTTTTGAAACACTTTCTCCTCTGTAGGTAGTCCTCAACTTTTAATTTAATTATAATTCGCAGTTACAATAGCACCGAAAAAACTAACTTTGTATTTAGAATTCAGGATTAGGTGAGCAGAGTCACTGCGTTTACAATTTACAACCACATTGCACTGATAACTGGTACTTACAACCGTCATACCATTCCCCACAATCATGTGATCAAAATTTGGGTTCTTGGTCACTGTCCATGTATTTATGATGCTTGCAGTGTCCCTGGGTCATGTGCTCCTCATTTGGAAGCTTCCCAGCCAGCTTCCAACAAGCAAAGTGAATGGGGGAACCAGACTGGCTTAATGACTGTAGGATTCACTTAACAACTGCAGCGATTCATTTAACAACCGTGGCAGGAAGATAAAAATCACATGTGACTCGTTAATTTCCTTCCTTAGCAATGGAAATTCTGGTCCCAATTGTGGGACTACCCATAGACCTCTCCCGGTAATGATCTTGTGAGGTAGGTTGGGCTGAGAAACTACCTAGCTAAGGGTAAACCCAAGCATTTCATCAATGCAGCATGCTGCTTTAACTGATCCTCAAAAATTGGGCAAACGGGAATGTCTCAGGTTTAATGTCCCACATTAAAAAGAAAACACCCTTAGCAACAGACCTTCATATTTTTTAGAACGGTAGTTTATATCCCACATCAACCCCTCTAGACAGCCCATGGGGTGAATTAAGGTAGAAGAGCTTTCCTCCGGCTTGTGCCCTTCAGGTGCTAGGTAGGGATGGGAAGTGTAGTCTATTACACTGGCTAGGATGAAAGGAACTTGAGAGCTGGGACGAAGGAAGGTCCCGCTAGTGTAAAGAAAGATGAAATAAAATAAGGGAGGGTCAGTCCTGGCCTTCAAAATCAGTACAAACAAGTCATAAAAATGGCGGTAATGTAGCCAGAAAGTAGAATTTCATAATCTCTGTGTCTGCAAATGAGATTTTGGCCATGTTTGTTTCTTCATTTTTATAATATTTCTGATTTTTATAAAAATACTTTTGGGTACTCAGAATGTAATATTTATTTGACTTTTTTCCCCCACTCTAGGAGCTGATGGTGGCTTAATGAAGATTTCCCTTCGTTTTGAGTTGAGCTGAAAGCGCCTAGTCCAAAAGGTTTCCTAGTCCTAGTATCTGTCCTAGATGAACCTCATAATCGCTAGACTTCCTGGCTCCTCCTCTCAAGTGGTTGGCCCCAGAAAGACTGCATTGCTCTACTTTAAGACCAGATTCAAAGGTGGCCAAATACTTTGAACCAGCAGTCCCTCTCCTTCACAGGATTGTTGGGCGGATGAAGTAAAGGGGAGGGGAGAGGAGAAGTGGAAGGAACCAAGTACAGTGCCCTGAATTCCTATCTGAAGAAGAAAGAGGTAAACGTGAAAAGACACCAAAATTAATTCTTTAATACAGTGAGGTAAGAACGAGTGTGGTCCAGGGCTTACGATGCTGGGCTAGAACTTATTCCAGTCCATTTTTACCCATGGAATATCTTTGGACAAATCACTCAGTACAGTCCTCTAGTACAATGGGTTCTTTTTTCCTCCTCTGTTCTTAGAATAGATAGAGCTGTCAATATTTAGAATTCAGGATTAGGTGAGCTGAATCATCAATAAAAATAACCAAGACCAAATCAAGACCAAACAAATACTTGTGAAGGAGGTCTTATGCCTTATATGACCCAATGCAATCCTAGGCTGCATTAACAGTGGGATAGAATCAAGATGACTTGTAGTGTTAATACTACTTGATAATGCCTTGGCAAGACCACACTTGGAATATTGCATCCTGTTTTGCTTGCCACAAGATTAAAAAAAAAGATGTTGGAGCTAGAAAGAGTGCAGAAAAGAGCAACAAAAATGATTAGGGATTGAAGGATAAAACATACAAAGAACAGTTGGAGGAATTGGGTATGTCCGACTCTAGCTTGATAAAAAGAAGGACTAGGAGTGACATGATAGCAGAGTTCCGATATCTCAGAGGTTGCCACAGAGATGAGGGAGCCAAGCTGTTCTCCAAAGAACCCGGAGAAGCAATGGGTGGAAACTAATCAAGGAGAGAAGCAACCTAGAACTAAGGAGAAATTTCTTGTCAGTTAGAACAATTAATCAGTGGAACAGCTTGCCTCCAGAAGTTGTGGCTGCTCCAACACAAAAGAAGAGATTAGACAACCATTTGTCTGAAAGGGTATAGGGTTTTCCTGCAGGGGTTTGAACTAGAAGAGCTTCCAACTCTGCTATTTTGTTATTCTGCTAAGGTTTCATGATCCTTTTACACTCTGGGCTCTGGCCCATAAAACTGTCTGGATCATTTAAGAAGACTGTAACATTCAGGGACATCCACCACGTGGCTGAAGATGACTCGGTCCAAAGGCACTGCAAGTGGTAGAGAGAGCCAGCTCTTTGAACGGAACTCTGAAGCTGGCCAGCTGCCCACCTGCGCAGGGGAAGTGATCTGTTCAACCGTTCAGCCGCGTTCACTGAACAGTCTGGTTCCTGTTATTTAGCCTCAAGGAATGTTTCTATCTTGTAGGAAAGCTCAGCCTACCTAATCAGCCTTTTCTGCACTGCAAAACAGGGTGAAGGAGGGGTCTATTCTCAACCCCTTCTCTCTCTCTCTCTCTCTCTGTCCCTAAGGATTTCTGAGAGTTCGTGTGATAATAAAACAAGCATTGGGGATACTTTTCAGGAGAGGATAAGGAAAGTGTAAATCCTAGTTATTCTTTCTTATGAATAGTGTCACCGTGTAAATGTTATAATTGCAACATGAAGACCTGCTCAAAAAACCCCCCTGATATTTTTAAATATATATCTTCACAGTTATTCTTCAACTATATTTAGCCAATATAATGATTTACAGATCTATTGTTTTTTGGTTTTGTACATAGGAGGTTTTAGACAAAGAAACATTCATATTAATACTTCTTTTATCTAGTAACCAAATTACTTCAATCCTTTGGAAAGGATTTGTTCAGATTTTACCCTGAAATAGTTGTAAAATGGCAGCAGAACTCATTTAACAACCGCCTCACTTAGCAACAGAAATTTTGGACTCATTTGTGCTCTTAAGTCGAGGACTGCCTATATACTGTATAACACATATGTTAATCTTGCATTTTTGAAAGAAGAAATCTTAATTTCTTGAGTTTAACAAGTTATTTTTATGGTAGGGAGAAGAGCTAGGCTAGGAAAAGTAAAGATCATTTTTCTCTTTAACTTGCTTCACCTATGGCTGATTTTTCTTGTAGATCAGGTACTCCCAGCCTATCCCACCCCAACTATTTGGGACAATCTTCATTCAGTATGGGCAACAATTGAGAATAAAGAAGATCTTGATATCTGCAATTATTATCTGGTTATGGTATTTGTTTCTTCATTTTTAGGACTATGTTAATCCTTATTTGGTTGAACAGGACCTGCTGTGAATCCACCCCTGGAGAAAAAGTAGTCATCACTAATTTAGTCATCACTAAATCAGACATGACCACAAATGACTGTGTGTGGTATGCAGTCTCTTAAAAGATGTATTCCTCCTCCTCTAAGACAAAAGCTGTTGCAAAACAAATATACTTCTAAAAACAAATGGAAGAATGCTTCTTGTGTCTGCAATTGGAACTGGAGAAGGGAACTCAAGGGAAGCTGGTGGAGACAATTGTATTTTGTTAAACAGCCCAAAATAGAACAGCTTGGGACCGACAGTGTCTGATATTTTTATCAAGTTCCCAATTTGGCAAGTTCCCACTTTGCAAATCTAAAGCCTGGGAGTTTACAGCAGCATTTTCAACCTCAGCAATTTAAAGATGTATGGGCTTCAACCCCCAGAATCTGGCAGCTAGCATGCTGGCTGGGGAATTCTGGAAGTTGAAGTCCACAAATCTTACAAGTTGCCAAGGATGAAAGACAACTGAACAATACAACCCTTCGTGGCCTAGGGCCAGGTGATTTTGCAGAACTGTCTGATTCCTATAATTCTGTCTCCTTTTCCAGATCTGACAGAGCAGGCAAGCTCCCAGTCTCCTCCACCAGTAATGCCAGCAGACAGACCTTCTTCGGGTGGGTGGAACAAAAATCTAGACAGCCCCAACCTTCCCCAACCCAACCTGTTGCTTGAGGAATTGTGGGAAACCCACAGATCTTAAAGTTGTTGTGGTTCAGATATCCTGATTTAGAGGACCAGGTATTTCCCTTAAGCAAACCCCAGCATTAGTTCCTTTCCTCTTGTTAACTATGGTGCCCTTAGCAGCAGGAGCATCATCAGCTGTGGTGATGGTAGCCCCTACAGGTAATCCTCAGCTTACAACCGCTTACTTAGTAACCATTCAGTTCAGTTCTGAGGTTACTTTTCAGCTCATAGGACTGCATTTTAGGTACTTGACAAACGGCCCCCATTTATGGCTGTTTGCAATATCCTGTGGTCCCATGACCACAATTTACAACTTTTTTTCTGGAAACCATTATACAAATCTGCTCTCTGAACAAAAAAAACAAAATATAGTCAATGATTGTTTTGACCCAACCAGGTTCCCAAAGAGTAAACACAGACAAAGGCAGCAGCCACCCCACTTTTAAGGTTTAATAACGAATTCTGTTCTGAAGGCTGTTTTCCGCTAATTAGCTCTGACAAGAAAGAGCCTTGCCAAGTTGTCTGTCAAGGCTGCCAAAAACTCAGAGATAAGAACTAATTTACAAAATTCTCCAAACACAACTAAGATGTCCAGTTGAGTTTCAGAGCTTCTTTGCTATCTGCAAAAAACGCTTTTCCAAATCTGGCTTTTATCCTCTTGAGGGAGGGGCCATTAGCTTGCAGCCTTACTCCCGAGTTGCCTGTGCTGCTGTAATTGTTCTTTCCTCCGAGTAATCCTTCGTGCACGTGCACTTGGCACAGGCTCCTCGGGAACCTCCTTATCCCTGCTGCCAGCCCCCACAATCTCTGAAGGCAGCAGTCCACTCCCTGATGGTCCTGGCCCCTCATCCGAGTCCTCGCTCTCCTCAGCCATCTGCACCTGCTGCCGGCTAACCACAACAATGATTGGTTTGCCTAACAATTGCTGCAACAAAAGGTCATAATATCGGGTCTGGTCACATGAAGAGCCATTTTACAAGACTTATGATCATAATATCCAGGCTCAATTACTGTCGTAAGTCAAGGACTACCTGTACCACAAAAAGACATATTAATATGTGTGTTTTGTCAAAACTGATCACTGGAGGAGGGGACATACTTACCAGAAAAACGAGGCAATGCAAAAAGAGTGTGTAGAAGAAAGCAATAGTACGAGCCATCTTGTTGGAAAGGACAAGTCTTCCCTGCAGGGACAATAAAAAGCATGACAGGAGATTTTAGGGTTATGAATGTCTGAGACCTTGTGAAGAAACACAAATCCGGCACCAGTTCACTTCCCTGTCAATTTATGATGCCCTTCCTAAATCTGGGATTTATTTGAAGATTGCTAATGGAGAGAGGTCCTGAATCTTGACTGCCAGCTATTGGGGGAAAAAAAATCATCCTCTAACCCGACTGAGATTTCTGGAGATATGAAAGCTAAAATATTTCATAACAACAACATCTGGATCACCACTTGAACACTCTGGGCATTGACAAAATCACTATCAGTCAGTCAACTGCAAAAGGCAGTTTTACTTAGGAAGCTTAAATCTTGCGATGATACCTTTAACACCATCAAACAGGTGTTTGGGAAGTACTTGATAGATGAACAAAAATGCCAAATCCAGTCTAACATCTGGCTGACTCTGCGGTCAACCATGATAATAATTTAGTAAATTTATATGCCGTTCAACTCCCAGCAACTCTGGCAGTTTACAATTGGAAAAAAAAGAGAACAATACAAGAAACACAAAAGCAGCACAAGACAAAGGGACAACAATGACAGAGGGGAAAAAAAAAGAGACCAAGCTACATCTTAGGAAATGACAGTCTGATGTACAAAGTGGGCCGAGTGAATTAATGAAGCGACACACCCAAAACTGATGGGGAATCAGATGCAGGAGGATTTGGCTGAAAGACCAGGGATCCGATTCCAGCAAAGACAGACATGAAAAAGATTTACTTGCTGGCACTTAGTCTAAAGTTCCTGAGGCATCTCTTTCTCCCTTTCCTTCATTTTTCTTCTTCAGAAAGGGATCCTGATGCGGGGAGCTATGAGGTAAAATCTCTCTGAAAAGCACATTTGATCTGCTGGACTCCTACACTGGGTGCATATTTTCTCTCCTTCACATTACAGATATGAAGCAGAAAGAAACAATTGCTACCCGCCTGCCTTCCATCGAGGACCTGTACACTGCACGAGTCAAAAAGAGGCCTGTGAAAATATTTACAGACCCCTCACATCCTGAACATAAACTGTTTCAACTCCTACCCTCAAAGCGACGCTATAGAACCCTGCACACCAGAACAACTAGACACAAGCACAGTTTTTCCCGAATGCCATCATTGCTAAACAAATTATTCCCTCAGCACTGTACAACTATTTACAAAGTCTGCATTACTATTACTGTTGATCTTCTCATCACTCTCTATCACCCATCCCCTCCCACTTGTAACTGTATGACTGTAACTCTGTGGCTTGTATCCTTAGGATTTATATTGACTGTTTTCTAGTATGATTTGATTGCCTTTTTGTACCCTATGACTATCATTAAGTGTTGTACCTTATGATTCTTGACAAATGTATCTTTTCTTTTTATGTACACTGAGAACATATGTACCAAAGACAAATTCCTTATGTGGCCAATAAAAAAACAGAATTCATTAATTCAGATCATTCCTATGAACACTGCAGCTGCTAAGATGCTAACCAGGGCCTGCCAATCTTGACTGGGTGAGGCTGGGCAGGTTTTCCCTTTTGTGTGATGAATGTATAGCTTCCTGCAGCCATTATGGGATGCCCTTATATGCATCCATACGTGGGACTAAAGCGGGTCGTATCTTGTTGACTGCCTTCTTTTGAAAGGTATGGAAACAGTCTGAAGACAGGATTCACCCAACCACCAAGTAGAGAAAGCTTTCCCTATGGAAAAGATTGAACTGGGAGTACACACAATGGCAAATTATCATTGCTGTTGATTGTGTTTTAGTGTTAGATAGTTCTGAAATGGATTTGGTATTTTTGACCACTGGATTCTTCCCAAGGATCTAGCAAAGCTAAAGATGTTGTTGTAATACATGCACTGTCCCAAAAAAGGTGACTGCTGCTCCCATCGTGAAGACTGACTAATTGCAGCAAGTAGATTTCAGCATTTGGATTTACCAGGCTAAGGGTGGCTTTATCCCACGGGCTGAGACTTTGGTACTTCCTCTGACGTTCCTGCAAATAAAAAAGTCACACAGCAGAGATAAGACCACTGGTTTTCCCAAGGGAGGAGCAGAAAAATCAGCCAGTCAATTAATTCCAGTTTTAATCTCTTTGGTGCTATAATGCAAAATGATGCTGGTTCAATTCTCTACTAGGCGTTTTTTTAATCAATCAATTAAAAGAGAAGCCATCTAAACCAAATTGCAGTGAAATGCACGATATCTCAGCCTAAAGCACCCATCTAAGTAACATTTCATTTTTAAATTTTAAACCCTCTTTGTACTCAGTGGCACTAGATCATATCCTACAGCCTCAGTTTGCCAACGTTAAAATGAGAATGCTGTTGCTTTCTTGTAACAAGGTTACAAGTCAAGGCAATGAAGATTATTTTATCAAAGGCACCAGAAGTGGTATTCAGCAGGTTCTGACCAGTTCTGGAGAACCGGTAGCAGAAATTTTGAGTAGTTCAAAGAACCGGCAAATACCACCTCTGACTGGCCTTGTCCCCATGTATTCTCTGCCTCCTGATCGGCTGGGTCTTCTTTTGTTGCCCTTCACAGGAGAACAGAGCTGGAAAGCAGGTTAGTGGGGTGGGGAGGGAATGGGGATTTTGCAGTAACCTACCCCTGCCACACCCACCAAGCCACGCCATGCCTACCAAGCCACGCCCACAGAACCAGTAGTAAAAAAATTTGAATCCCACCACTGAAAGGCACCAAGTCGCATTGAAGAAACAGCTCAAAGTACCATGCCATGAAAAAAATGCTAAAATTATCATTTTTATGTAGGCCTGGTAGAAGCCATGTTTGGCATGTTCTGACCGAATCTGGCAGAAGCATTTGAGAACAGGCCAGATAAATCTTTGCTACCACAAATGCTGGAGGATTATTGTTAGGATTTCTGCACCCTCCATCCTACTAAAAAGGTCTCTTTCCCCACCCCCCACCCCCTTGGAAAGGTCCCCACAGATCCCTACCTTTCGACTGAAAGAGGTGAATGGATCCAGGCGTTCCTCGTATTGGGAAGAATAACGCAACTCTGTGTCGTCACTGCCAGATCCCTGGAAGAGAGACCGTTGGGGTTTGTAAGTGATGCTTAGTCCCTGGTGACTTGCACGGATGAAAATGGTCAGTTCAGAAGTAACACCGAAGCGATTGTTCCCCTTCACACATGAAGGTTCAGTACAAGAGAAGTGGTGTTGCTTATGTAGCCAAAATGGCCTAAATGGATGACAAACTGAAGCAAGAAACTCGACAATGGAATCCATAGAACTCATTTTGGTTATTAAGTGTATAAGCAATTTTGCATTACAGGAATCCAAATTAAGCAAAAAAAAAAAGACTATTTAGCCTCTGCTTGGACATAGCCAGTGAAGGCGAGTCCCTCGCCCCTGTGGACAATTGGCTGCACCCCTGAATTGATCTCAGGAAGTAACCACTCTCCCTCCCAGCAGGATGGGCTTGATTAACCATCCTGAGCTGTTGGATAGGAGGCAAGTCAGATTGACACAAGGAAAACCCCAGTGGGAGTTCAAAGTGGACAAGTAAGAGGTGCTGTGGGACAAGCAGACCATAAAAGTCTTCTCCAGGAACAGCCTTGCAGGAAGAAGAAATATAGGAGGGAGGTACTTAACCATTTTCAATTTAATTGGTTTGTGTGTGCAGAGAGAAGGGATATAACTGGACGGAACAGGATCCAAATAGTGCTGCTTGGTCAAACCTTTTGCAGGAGGTTACTCCATGGGTCTCATCAAACTTTCTCCTGGGGGGGAAATAACCAGCCAATTATGCATCTTAGAGGTTGCACGAAGGGGTCCAAACATTTCTCCCCGTCTTCTCTAAGGGGCATGAAAACTGGGAGCAGCCTGTAGACCATATGGTGTCCCTCCTTTGACCAAGGGGACACTGATTCCTGAAACCAACTATCCTAGTAGATCATTGAAAAGATACTTCTCTTCAAAGAATTCTGGAGGAAAGGAGATCGGCAAGCGGTTGGTGTGATTCCCGAGAAAAGCATTTTGCTCTCTTCTCAGCTGCTCTTTTGACAAGAGATTCTGGGACTTTTACAGCTCACCAGAGGACTTGGGAAGGGGAAGAGCTCTCCCTCCTGGAGGCAAGGGGGACATACAGGGGAAGAAGGGAGAGCAAAGACACAGCAGGCATTCGAATTGGGCTTGATGGGAAATCAAGCTGGCTTTTTGAGACAAATCAATGGTTTTGATTCAAACACAGCGTCTTCTCTCAGAGGTCCAGGGTTAAATAATATCAAAAGGGACACCAGAATCAAAGAAAATGTTTCCAAGTTCTCTCAATCTATTGATCTCCAGGTATATTCTGATTGGGAGGCTCTAAGGCCAACACAAAAGGGACGTGGTGGCTCAGTGGCGAAGGCGCTGAGCTTGTCAATCAGAAAGGCTGGCAGTTTGGCAGTTCGAATCCCTGGCACCGCGTAATGGAGTGAGCTCCCGTTATTTGTCCCATCTTCTGCCAACCTAGCAATTCGAAAGCATGTAAAAATGCAAGTAGAAAAATAGGGACCACTTTGGTGGGAAGGTAACAGCGTTCTGTGCGCCTTTGGCATTTGGTCATGCCGGCCACATGACCACGGAGATGTCTTCGGACAGCAGTGGCTCTTCGGCTTTGTAATGGAGATGAGCACCGCCCCCTAGAGCTGGGAACGACTAGTACATATGTGTGAGGGTAACCTTTACTTTTTAAGGCCAACACATCTGGACGGACTTGATTGGAAGAGGATGTATATGGATGTACGTATAGCTTTTGGAAGTGGGATTTCACTAGATCCTCCTCACTGGAGGGCTTCAAAGAGAGGTTGGCTGTCCAAAGTGTTTATAGAGAGGTTGGATTAGATGACTTATGAGCTATCTTCCGGTTCTACAATCTTATGAGCATCATTGGGCTCAGTACTCGTGGCTGGGATGAAAACGTAGCCACAGCTCTTTGAATCTAGTGATCAGGCCAATGTTCAAACTAAATGAAAAATTATCCCATACGGAATACTTCCATGTAGTTCTTGATAATACACAAACAGAATGTGAAGGCGATACACCAACCTTCCATACGATGGTCGACCTTCAGCCGTATGATTTAAAAAGCCCTTATATCTGGAGGTACCAAAAGTATGGATGGCTATTATAGATTGCCCACAGGGTTTGTCCCCAGTAACTGCATTCAGAATTACATAGCCCATCAGTTGGAAGGTTCTCTTTGTAATTGGCAGTTAAGGATTGTTCAAGACAGAAGAGAAAAGGATGATTACCTCTCTCTTGCTGTCACATGGCAAAGCATTGAAACAAATAATACATTGAGTGATGTCAAAAATATATATTCCCACAAATGATGGGGAAGAGGGAACGGAAAAGACTCTAAACCAAACTATACATCCAGCTATTAGCCAAGGAAAACTGAGGGATGGAAGAAAGAACCTCCGCAGGGGTCTAAAGCAGATTTCTCAACCGTAGCAACTTTTAAGATGTGTGACTTCAAAGCCTAGAATTCCCCAATCAGAACGGGTCTAAAGGGAGTAACAGCAGGATGCTTGCAAATTTCAGGAGGAAGAGAACTCCAGAGCATGAATTTCACCCCAGAGAAGGTCTCCCCATTGCTAATCCCCAGAGGGCATTCTGCCATCCCTGGAACACGAACAAGTCTACCCTGGTATCACATCAGTAAAAGCAAAAGCGGCACAACAGGCATTCTGGTCACTCCCTTTTAGGCCTTTGTGTGCCAAAAGTAACAGATGAGGGACAACAAGGCAGTTGCTTCAACAGAGGGAGATGTTCAGCAACCGAGGACTGCATGCTACAAGGCCTGCCTCCATAGAGCTAATCCACCTTATTCTGTCATAACAGGTCATGGGGACAGAGAGGCAAACCAAAATAGAAGATTAAACCGACTAAACTGGAGTAATGTCAACACTGACGTGGGCTAAACTGAGGCCATTTTTATTTTTCTGCTTCAGTGTTGACACATACTGGAACTGTAGGATAGGGAGGAGGGAATAGAGATAGGTGGGGTACTGTAGCCAAAATAAAATGCTTTCCCTTGGGAACCAACCAAGGATATTCTCGCTGGTGTTCAGAAGGAGGAGTCTGAGGTCACCTAGCAACTGGAATCTATGCTGGTTGGACCATGTGACTGATTGTTTTGGTGGAAGTGACTAATGTTTACTTTTAACCAGATGAAAACCGCGGAAACTTTTAGAGTCGGTTTTCACTAGCTTTGTGCCAATATGGTATATCCTAATACATTGTTCTTGGAGGAACTTGCCTGCCTTGGAGTTCTTTTTGAAATGGATGTATTACTTGGAACCCTGTCAACTGAACTTATCACATTTTGTAGCGCATAGAATGATGCATAGAACTCTACAGATAGTCCTCCCCTTATGACGGACCTCCTCCAAAAGATACTTATGACCCAGATTTGAAGTGCAGATGGCCACACCCTACCATGGTCGTGGGATTGTATTTTGGGCGCTTGGCAACCAGTCCACTTTTACAGCCGTTTGCAGCATCCCACAGTCATGTGATTGTGATTTATTGTACATTGTAGCCAATGGTTTTGTTTAATGACCATAGATTCACTTAATGACTGCTGCAAAAAAACATAAAATTGAGTTGCTCGTGTCATGACCTGCTTAATGACCGGCACTATTTACAACTGTAATTCTGGACTCAATTATGCTCGTAAAGTCAAGGAGGACTACCTGAAGATGGTAAAAAAATGAAGATGGACTGGATCATTTTGCAAACACAGACCCAGGTTTCTGCTACCAGGTCACGAAATGGGCAACTTGCTGTGCTATCCTTCTGCTTTGCAGACTCACCCGCCCTGGGTAGCTTTGCAAGAACTTAATTTTTTCATAAAGTTTGATGTTGTCAGCTCGCAGGTTGTCCAGCTCGCTCTGCAGTGCTTGCATTGTGTGCTGCATCAGATGGTTCTCCTGACATTAAAAGAGGATAAAGGGACAAAATAATACCTGGATGCTAGAAACAGAGCACAGAAGCAGAGCTCCTAATCAAAACACAAGCGTTCCATAATAATCTTACAGAAGAAAAGAAGTGCTAAGTACCATAAGAAGAGCGATAATTTACACAAGGTTTCTCAATATTCACTCTGCCTAAATGTTTACTATCCAACTATCTTGTTTAAAACCATTTGGCAAATTCATAGTAATGTTCAGATTGGAACTAAGAAGTTCCCCTGAAGTTTTTTTTTTTTTCAAGAGGCCAAATGGACTTTCTGTTTTTTCTTTGAAGACATTTCACTTCTCATCCAAGAAGCTTCTTCAGCTCTGACAGGATGGCGGGGAATGAGTCAGAGCTGAAGAAGCTTCTTGGATGAGAAGCAAAACGTCTTTAAAGACAAACCAAAAAGTCCAGTTGCCTCTTGAAAAAAGCACCTTTGGAACAACCATAACCTGGATGACTGAGAATCTCCCTAGACGAGTTTCCTGAACTTTCTCAACAATTTCACCCTACAAACTTCATTCATGGCTTTTCCATTTTAAAGGGGGAGGGAAGTAGCAGGAGTAAGAGGCAG
Organism: Pseudonaja textilis; assembly: GCF_900518735.1. Next base: position 3,556,469 of record NW_020769348.1, read on the forward strand.
ATTCAATTGCCTCTAATTGATAAACCAGTACTGATCTGACTCAAGTTAAGAGGGCCTCTTTTATTCATTTTACAGATGAGTAGAATCCAGAGTGACGGCAAAATTAAAAGAAGAACCGGTGCGAGCTTATATCGAGGAAGGGACAAGAGAGATTCCAAGCTTATGACAAGTTGCTACTTGTATGTGGTATCTAATAAAACTGACTCTTTGGCCACCTTAATGTTACTTGTTTAATATATTACAATTGATATCTGTGGTTTATTAAGCAGATTTTAACTGCAGCTAAATACTGTAACGTAGTATAATGAATGAACAAACACAGTGTGTTTGTATGAAAAATGACCTATGAAAAAAGAACGCCTTTGTTAATTCTGGCCTCTAGCACTTGGATGGGTATCTTATCCAATCTCCCCATCCAGATTTAGGGGTGAGAAAGCTCCTCTGTCTCTTACCGCTTCCAGCTCATGGTTCCGGGCCCGGAAACGCTCCCTCTGGCTAGAGATGATGGAGAGCAGAGAATCTACTTGACCTTCTGGAATCTGGATGCTTGCTGATGATGGCTGGCCTGGAAAACAGACTGTGGTTAGAGATGAAGAAGATGAAGATGGGGACAAAAGCCAGACCCATGAAATACGGAAAAAATGTTCGGCCTGCAAGATGTATTACAAACCCGATGGGAGAAAGAATTGTGGCAGATGAAGATGGATTCTGCCACTTCTCTTGCTGATTCAGTGGTTAAATGTTTTCCAACAATGTGCTTGAGAAGAATCCAAATGAGACATTTACCATAGAAAAGTGCCGTTGCTTCTTTAATGGGCTCAGGGACAGTCTCCAAGTTTTGAATGTCAGCACCCTTTGGAAAACAGAAGAAGAAGAAAATAAATGAATGGGCAGGTAAAAAATTCCTTTTTTAAGGTAAGTTTTCATGCCGCATAGATGATCAGAAGCTGGAGCTAGTTATTTTTTTCGCTCCTGGCTCTTCCATTAAACTTTACTTTTCTCTCTGACTTTGGTGGGCATGATCATTTGCTATGTCCATCAAAAGTGCTTCTTCACTGGATGCTTTCAAATGGGCTGCCATTTGTCAGAAATGGTGTAGGGTCTCCTGCTTTTGGACTAGATGACCTACAAGCAGGGGTGGGATTCTACTGGTTCAAACCTGTTCGCTAGAACCGGTTGTTAACATTCTAAGCAGTTTGGAGAGCCGGTTGTTAGAAGAAATTACTGGCCTAATCCTGTAAGGAAGACAGAAAGGAAACATTCTGGTGTTGCTTACAGAAACTGTCTTTCGGTTAACCCTTATTACATTCTTGGTAGGACTAGACTTCCTGTCTCAGGAACTTCGCTGGGATTTTTTTCCCCTCCTTTGCTGGTACTTTGCTTGTGTGGAGTGACCATTCAAAGTTACAATGGCGCTGAAAAAAGTGACTTATGACCATTTTTCACGCTTACAACTGTTGCAGCATCCCCACAGTCATGAGAGGCCAGGCAAGGAGATGGGTGCCTCGATGTGAGTGATATTGAGTTGGCCATGCCCAGCCAATAACATGACCACTAATCCACTTCCACAGAACTGGTTGTTAAAAAATTTGAACCCCACCCCTGCCTACAAGGTCCCTTCCAACTCTGTTAAATATATTAAAATCTGTTAAAGGAAAGGTCGATGTTCTTGCTAATCAGAGTATTTCCCCCAAACAAAAGTGATAGGTATCCTGATAAAGAATGGGGCAAGCCAAGTAGCAAATTTGGATCATTATAGATTATTTTGGAAAAAAAACAAACCATTCACACTAATTTTACAGATGGCGTCTCCTCTACATGGTCCCTGGCTGACTGTCTTTGTTGTCAAGTAGCAGGTTCTTCTTCAGGGACTCACCTCAGCATCTGGGCGATGCATGGTAGACAGTGATTGGATGGTGCTGAGGTCATGCTCCAGCTTTGCAATCAGATCTTTCTGGTCGGCCACTGCAGAGACAGCTTCAGTGAACTGGATCTGCAAATCAGTACAGCGGCCTGTCGGGAAAGAATGAGATGCCTTTATTGTTGCAAATCACCCCAGAGAAGTATTGAGAACATCGCACCTTTGGCTGCATTTCTGGGCTTCCAGGAGGCAAAACCAAATTAGGCAAGAAGAGGAAGAAAAGTTAAACAATCCTGATAAAATTGACCCCTTGCTCCCCCACAAATGGGCAGAACAACAGAAGTTCTGAATAACCTGACCCACAAATTATTTGTTTTATGTATACTGTATAAACATACAATACAGTAAGAATGCAAGGGGAGGAGGGAGGGCTGCTCCTTTCAAAACGTTCTCTCTGCAATATAAACTTGTTTTAAAATTAGAAGAGAGCATTATAACACGTCACTATAATTCCTCACTGGAGCAGAAACTGGGGTTATCTAGGAATTGTCTACTCTTAGGTAAAGGTAAAAGTTCCCCTCGCACATACGTGCTAGTTGTTTCCGGCTCTAGGGGGTGGTGCTCATCTCTGTTACAAAGCTGAAGAGCCAGCACTGTCCAAAGACGTCTCCGTGGTCATGTGGCCGGCATGACTAAATGCACAGAATGCTGTTACCTTCCCACCAAAATGGTCCCAATTTTTCTACTTGCATTTTTACATGCTTTCAAACTTCTAGGTTGGCAGAAGCTGGGACAAGTAATGGGAGTTTACTCTGTTATACGGTGCCAGGGATTTGAACCGCTGAACTGCCAACTTTTCTAATCAACAAGATCAGCATCTTAGCCACTGAGCCACCACATCATGGATGGAAACTCTTTGTCTACTCTTACATCAGTGATAGATGTAATCATATAACTTTTATATCAGTGATAGATAGATAGATAGATAGATAGATAGATAGATAGATAGATAGATAGA